>CAUJGJ010000085.1:15000-35000 GCA_963170055.1 Halisarca cf. caerulea
GCTTGCAAGCAAACAAGCACGATGTAGGTACACATGCACATGTGTACACACACTATAGTCGGGTAGTGTCCTCCATGTTTATGACAGAATTTGTCGGAATTGTCATAAATATAGAGGCAAGGATAACACCAGGCTACACACACACACACAGTCGCGTAGCCAGACCCTTTCTCTCTACACGCGCTCCTCCCATAAAGATGGAGGGGAAAGCGGTCTGGCTATGCGAGACCAACACACACACAAACACACACACACACACACACGCACACACTTTCTTGTCCTGGTCCTGCTCATGGTCAACTTGTACCAGTACCCCTGCCCATCCATTGTCATGCTCAATGCTGGACAACCTTCTCTCCACGTCGCTCACCCAGTACAGACTTTCACCCTCTTCCAAACTATTGTCTATCTCTGATAAGGATATGTTACCATGACTACTGACTCCACCTCCACACTCGTGTATGACATGGTCCTCATTAGGTGACAGCTTGTCTTCATCGCTGTCGTGTTCCGGATCCGACTGTGCCGACTCCTCAACTGAGCCTGACAGGAACTGAGAGGGAACTTGGCCCGTTTCGTGAAACGCTTTAGCTTCTTGAAGTGACGACTGCAAAACGAAAAACGCGAATGATCATGCCATATGTCGCGTACTCCACGATACACCCGTACCAGGAATAATCTACTTTTGCTTTTCGAGCGAAAACGTTTTGAAATTCCTTTTTCGTACGAGTCCACAGCCCACATGCTTACCCAGTGACTGCAAAACATCACCAATGGAAGGTAAATAGTCTAGCAAGGAAATATACGCGCAGTTATTTGCACAAAAAGACAACTTACAAGTCGTATGACCCAAAGAACCTAACAAGAAGCATGTTGTCTTTCGGGGGTTTCCTCATCTTTCGAGGGACTAAGAAGCTCTGAGTGGGATCTGTAATTTGTCCCGGCCAATGTTGGAATCCACTGACCTTTGCCCACACCAACTCCCCGTGGTGAAAGTCGCGAACAGACTTCTTTTTCGAAGACATCTTTTTGGTACATTCCATCGCGTAATAATTCCATCAACTATACAATTCAATACTGAATAACACACCCTATAATCTGTACTAAACACTAATATGTAACGCTGCAGCGTTACTACTGCGGCGGTGATATCCAAGGACCAGTGACCGTCACAGTCGAATCGCTTCCCCCGCGTCCCCGCAAAGACAAAGTTTCGTATCTGAATCCTCCCTGAAGTCCTTGACCGAAGCGCACGCTGTAATGATGCTGCAGTAGGCTGGTAGGCTGGCCAGGTTTCAACACCACACTGCTGGTGCTGACGAGAGGAGGGACTGCTTTCCAGGAAGACGAAGGCCCTTTAGAGTTCCTCAAACTTTTGTGCCTTGTGGTACTTGATGATTTTCTTGATTCTTGCTTCTTATGTGATGCACTGCCAAGTGGAAAGCACTGAAGTGGAGCTGAGAGGTCAGCTCTAGTCTCCAACAGACAATGAGTACTATTGGAGTCCTCTTCACAATCTGTGCACACTAGATGGTTCCTTGCCTCAGATTGGTGGGCGGAAATGGACACTGCCCTGTGACGTTGTTGCATCTGACGGTAGTTCCCCTTCACAGTAACAACTTCTTGTGAGGGGGTGGGGCCAGGAAGTGCATTGAGCTTATAGTTGCACAAGCTCCTAGCCCAACGACCCTTAAAGTCCAGTTCAAGGAAGGAGTTAACCCTTCCACCTGGAGGGCGCCGAATGCTTTGCTCCATTGTCACCCGTAGCTTCTTGGAGTCTGTTAAACTGTAGCTCTTGCTCTGTACTGGGACAATTCGAAGACCATGACTTTGTGAGGTGACTTGGGGAGAAATAGATGCCTGCTCTTTCAGCTTTCTCCTTGCAAACCTTGGATAAATGTAGCCCAATTTCTTGGATGCCTCCTGCGTCACATGGACTCGGTAATAAGAAGCCTGCTCACTTGGGTCCAACCTGCAAATCTCTGTACCTCTCACGTCATACACCTCATTCGGCGACAGAGAAGGCAGGCTCTTCGAGTACAGAGTAACACTATTCCTTCTTTTCGTCTTGGAGTTCAAATGTGTCTTTGATGAAGCGGTATCTTCCCTGGTACCTTTGACCCCCACGATTTCTTCTCTGGAGTCACTATCTGGTGAGCACCTTTCTCCCCTCCACGGGGAAAGGTCTTCGTAGATTTTGTTGTCGTGTAAGCAACAACAGCCGCAGTACTCTGTCCCGCGGGACAGCTCGACTAGCTGCTTAAAGCGCTCTTGTATGGGGTCTGGAGGTGGTTCGTAGTACTCCATTAGTTTTCAAGACTATTTACAAGCGGTTTTTTGCGTCAGACAATGTCCTTTTCTTGCAAAATAAATGTCTTTTCGATTTCGTCGTTGTGAAAAAAATTCAATTATTAATTTTGGTGAATTGGGCTAAACGGGGGATGCGATGATGTCATGTGATGTCAGCATTGTAAGCAGTAAACAAAATGGCTACCTTAGAAGACGAGTCGGTTTGGCAAGATGCTGATGTGAGTACTTGTGCAATATTTGAATGCTATCATCTTGTGACAGTGGTTGATTCCACTTTGTAACAGACGGCTATTGAGGAAGAACTTCTCCGACTAAGCACAGATGAAATATTAAGCAGAACTAAACTACTAGAGAATGACATTAAGGCTAGTCGATCTTTGTAGATGTATTTATGCTTTAGATCTCTCTTATTCTAGATCTGGGTGTGTAGTGTGCGTCTATCGTCTGCTTAGTGTGCGTCTATTTTCTGCTTCGGTGATGCCAGTGCGTCTATCATCTGCTTTAGATTATGAAAAGTGAGATTTCACGAATTAGTCACGAGCAGAATACCATGAAGGAGAAGGTGAAGGAGAACACAGACAAAATAAAAGTCTTCAAAGTCCTTCCTTACCTGGTTTCCAACGTTGTTGAAGTGAGTACAACAACTACAGGACTCATGCGTACCTCAACTGTTGTGTGTATGACAGCCAAACTGCTATTTGTCTCAGCATGGTCGCAACCATATAGTGAGGTTCTATGACTGAAGCACCCTTAGCTGTGAAGGAGCTCTGGAAGGTTTAGTAGTCAGTCTGTAGTCAGAGTCAGAGGGTGATCTGTGAACCTCTTCCTCCAAGATTGCATCACAAAGATGGTGGAAAGAGTCGACTGCACTGGGCTGGCAGACAGTCTGGTTGTCACCTGTCAGTTCGTCCTGCTCTGCAAGACCAGTAGTAGTACATATGTAGTAGGCACCAACTTCCCAGGTTTGACTCCCAATTTAAAATGGAAGTTCCAACCTCAGATAGACAGATGGGCTAGGGAGGGCTGCATACATTTGTCAAATTACCAAAACAGGTAGTAATATTATGGGATGGACTGTCGTCTTTGTATGTTTTAAGATCCTGGACATTGATCCTCAAGACCAGCTGGAGGAAGATGGTGGTCACACGGACCTTGACTCACAGCGCAAAGGGAAATGCGTGGTCATCAAGACCTCAACAAGACAGGTTTGTTTATTGCAACCTACTGCAAACAGTTTCCCCTGTCATTCTTTTTCACTTGCCCTCACCAATACTCACCGTGTGGCAGTGAGGGACCTGGATGCTGTTTGGGTGACCTATCTTAGTCTGTCAACTCTCTTGCTGATCTTGAGGCTGCCTGTGTGTCCCTTCGCCTTGATATCATAGAACAATTGTTTTTCTTCACTTTAGACTTACTTCCTCCCAGTGATTGGTTTGGTGGACCCAGAGGAGCTGAAACCAGGAGATTTAGTGGTGAGTGTGGAGGATGAGGTGAGAGGGGAGGATGAGGTGAGTGGGGAGGATGGGGTGAGTGGGGAGGATGAGGTGAGTGGGGAGGATGGGGTGAGTGGGGAGGATGGGCGAGTGGGGAGGATGGGGTGAGTGAGGAGGATGGGGTGAGTGGGGAGGATGGGCGAGTGGGGAGGATGGGCGAGTGGGAGGATGGGGTGAGTGGGGAGGATGGGGTGAGTGGGGAGGATGGGCGAGTGGGGAGGATGGGGTGAGTGAGGAGGATGGAGTGAGTGAGGAGGATGGAGTGAGTGAGGAGGATGGGGTGTGTTGCTAGCCATCCACTCCCCTTGCTGTGTTGTAGGGTGTAAACAAAGATTCGTATTTGATATTGGAGAAGCTACCTCCAGAGTAAGTCACATGACACCATGTGATCTGTTTATGTGGTGTCCAGTGCCTTGTTCTGTCCAGGTATGATGCACGTGTGAAGGCAATGGAAATTGACGAGAGACCAACAGAACAGTACAGTGACATTGGAGGGCTGGACAAACAGATTCAGGAGGTATGGCTGTACTCATTTCTCCTATCACAAACCCCTTCATTGCTGTTCATCTTCCCTTGTGGGGCAGCTCATAGAGGCAGTTGTTCTTCCAATGACCCACAAAGAAAGGTTTGAAACTCTTGGTATACAACCTCCCAAGGGAGTACTGCTCTACGGACCTCCTGGAACAGGAAAGACCTTGCTGGCTCGAGCGTGTGCTGCACAAACAAAGTCTGCTTTTTTGAAGCTGGCTGGACCCCAGCTTGTTCAGATGTTCATCGGTGATGGAGCCAAGATGGTCAGGGATGCCTTTGCCCTTGCTAAAGAAAAGGCTCCGGCAATTATATTTATAGACGAATTAGATGCTATTGGAACAAAAGTGTGTGTGTGTGTGTGTGTGTGTGTGTGTTCACAGTGGTGTAAGAGTTATCTGATGTGGTAAAACAATATTTGGTTGATGTTTATCTATGAATTGATGAAGCAAGTCTTAATTATTCTGCAGTAATTGTCAGTGTTTTGTGTTTAGTGAAAGTAAATCTGTTGTCTTGTGTGCCGTTGTCAGAGGAAGCTTGTCTGAGTGTTGTGTGCTTGTTTTGTGTATGTTGTGATTGACCTACACATCCTCCATTGTATGTGGTAGCGTTTTGCAAGTGAGAAAGAGGGGGACAGAGAAGTGCAGAGGACAATGTTGGAACTACTCAATCAGCTAGATGGTTTTACAGCCAACAATGACATCAAGGTACCGTGTGTGTGTGTGTGTGTGTCCTTGTGGCACAGGTGAAGGTGTTGAGGGAAGGTGGTCCTGTTTTATAGGTAATCGCAGCCACAAACAGGGTTGATATATTGGATCCAGCTTTACTCAGATCAGGTGAGTGGGTGTTTCCATACAGTGGGTGTGGTCAATAGTCACCATGGTGGGTGTGGTCTGCAGGTCGACTTGACCGTAAGATTGAATTCCCAATCCCGAACGAGGAAGCCAGAGCGCGGATACTCCAGATTCACGCGAGGAAGATGAACGTTAGCAAAGAAGTCAACTTTGAGGAGCTTGCACAATGCACTGAAGACTTCAATGGAGCGCAGTGCAAGGCTGTTTGTGTGGAAGCAGTGAGTATCCTTCTTTTCAAGTATCATTGACAGTTTCTACTGCAGCCATTTTTTCGTAGGGTATGATAGCCCTTCGCCGTGGAGCTACAGAAGTCATGCATGAAGACTTTATGGATGGTGAGTGATGGGTGACAGTAGTGAGGGTGACTGATGGGTGACAGGAGTGAGGTTAAGTGATAGGTGACAGTAGTGAGGAGTGAGGGTGAGTGATGGGTGGCAGTAGTGAGGAGTGAAGGTGAGACTAAATGACAGTTTAGCTTACAGTAATATTGTATGGAAGGTTTACTATGCGTTGTCATGGTTACAGGAATCATGGAGGTACAGGCAAAGAAGAAAGCCAATCTTGGCTATTATGCATAGCTTTATAATTTATATGGTACCAATAACTATGTATCTGTACAATTCAACATCAATAATATGTCATGTTTATCAGTTTGAGTGGATGTTTCCATGGTGATGTGACAAGGTGGGTGTGACTTTCATAGTGTGGCTGCAATCTCAATTGGGTCCCCTGCTACCAACATGAAATGATTTTGAAGGTCTTCCATTTTGTGGGAGTCGAGTTTGGTGGAGACAACAGCTTCATATTCCAGTCCAAATGGTGTCCTGAGGGGAAGCAAGCAAGTAAACACACACAGTACTGTGTGAGGCCTAGTTGAGGGATTTACTTGTGAGAGAACTCTGAGAGAGCTGCCAAACATTGGTTGGTCTTCATGTGATTGATCAATACCTTTGCATTGACCTGTAGAGAGAGAGGGGGGTGATGTACAACAGGTAGTTTTTAGGTGACGTCCAGGTTGTGACTGAACAGGTTCAAGTGGTAAGAGTTGTACAACCATAGACCCTCTAAACTACGTAGTTTAGAGGGTCTATGGTACAACTATTGCTAAACATGTCAACGGATATGACAGCAATGCATGAATTCATACTATCAACACATGCTCATCCTAATAGCTAGCAATATGCATGAAAAGCTTGTGTGTGTGTGTGTGTGTGTGTGTGTGTGTGTGTGTGTGTGTGTGTGTGTGTGTGTGTGTACATGTGTGTGTGTGTGCTGGGAGCAAACTCACAGGAACTGGTTCTCCCTCCATCTCCACTCGTTCTTGAGGATTGAAGCAGACTGCAGTCCTGAGGGGGACACACCCTCACTATGGGCAGGTTACATAAGGAATATTTGATGAGTGCTTACCATGCAGTGAGAAAGGATTGGTCCTTGACAAGCAGGAGCTCCTGACATCTGGAGTGTTTAGCATGCTTCATGAACGTGGCTCTGTCACTATGCAGGCTCAGCTGCAAAGGTGGGTGGGAAGTGACACACACACACACACACACACACACACACACACACACACACACACACACACACACAACACATACACACACACACACACACACACACACACACACCTGCCCTCCAACTCCTGGTAAGGTTGTTAAAGTGAAAGGTTGAGAATAACGGACAACCTCCCCATCACGACCCCCTCCATCACAACTATGGAAGAACACAAAACATGATTAAGCAACTTTCATGAGCAAAGGTGTGGCGGTGGGTGTGTCTTTCTAGGCATGATCACACAAATCAAGCTGATCTAGACTATTAAACGATTCATGCCATCTCACCTTCCGATGATGAACACATTCCTTGCACACGGTTCCAATCGCTTTGAGCTCGCTAGCTGTGAGTTTGGCTCTATCTCCTTTGCTTCGAAGGCTTGAGCAGCCGACATATAAGCGGAGACAACAGTCCTTGTTGGAACATGAAAGAGGCAAACCTTGTCACCATAGTGCAAGAAACCATCTTCTGGCTTAGTCAGATCAACCTCGAAAACGGAATGAACGTTTCATGGAAGTGTGTGCAACTCAGAGCAAAACCTGCTAACACTGCATGTGCGAGGTAGAGTGCCCTAGTTTTGATCACTAGTTCTCCTAGCTTACACAGAAAGATCTAGGTTTTACTCTTCGGCATCTGTTATACCCTGTGTTAGTGCTAGAAACGCCAGGCTGTATAAAGTGTCTCGAACGTTATTTCCTGAGCTCAGGGAAAGCGATGATCGGAATTAGGGCACTCCACTTTATGGTGAATAACTGAAGGTAATTGAAACAGTGGAGTAGTCCAGGACTGTGGGTCAAAAGCAGTGTCAACCACAAGCTGCACACATTATTTCTCGTCAATGCTGTCTCCATGAAGTGGGAGTTCAGCAGTAGCAAGTATGGCTGGACAGCTTGAACACAGAAAAATTCAAAAGCACTCGAATTATCGCGTTACCTTGTTCAAAACTGTATTCAGAAAATTATGCGTCTTTTGAATCATTAGCTCTCCATTGTCCTTCTTTGCCAAAAAATCCTTCAGTAAGTCTTCTTCTAGACACAAGTCTTCGATCCAGTTTCCAACACGCACAGAGGGATTGTATGTCCTTACGCTCATTTTCCAGAATTGGCCTGGTTGTTATGGTAACGCTGTGCTGTTTGCGGGGAATACCCTTCAGCTATCCCTAGTATTTATCCTTAGCAGAGTCACAGTATCCTGAAAGGCTCCATTGTGCAGGACAAACCCGAATCCTTCAATTAAAAACACTCATCCTGCTAGAGGAAAAAAAATGTTTCGAATAAAATCCACCTCTGGCCCACTGTGTCCTCAGCGAGCTAACAAGGGACTCTCCCACAATGCTGACGTCATATCAAAATGGCGGAAGAAACCGAGTACACCAGATTAGAACCTGTACAGGAGAGTAAACACATTGGATACCTCACAAGAATTGAGAAATTCAGTGCGGCTCACAGATTGAGCAGGTGAGCCTCATTGTTAGCGGCTGATGTTTGAGTGTGGATTGTGCTAGGGCTGGAGAGAACTGAATCACGTTTGGAAAGTGTCGGATTTTAGCTCAAATTATTTATGGTTGCACATTCTTGTACATGTGTGTGTGTCTGTGTGTGTGTGTGTGTGTGTGTGTGTGAGAGAGAGAGAGAGAGAGTGTGTGTGTGTGTGTGTGAGTGTGAGTGTGTGTGTGTGTGTGTGTGTGTGTGAGTGTGTGTGTGTGTGCGTGTCCATATGTGCGTGTGTGCGTGTCCATATGTGCGTGTGTGTGTGCGTGTGTGCATGTCCATATGTGCGTGTGTGCGTGTCCATATGTGCGTGTGTGCGCGTGTGTGTCCATGTGTGTGTGTGTGTCCGTGTCCATGTGTGCGTGTGTGTACGCGCGTGTGTGTGTGTGCACGCGTGTGTGTGTGCGGATGTGTGTGTGGATGTGTGTGTGTGTGTGTGTGTGTGTGTGTGTGTGTGTGTGTGTGTGTGTGTGTGTGTGTGTGTGTGCACATGTGAGTGTGCGTGTGCATGTCCATGTGTGTGCGTTTGTGTGTGTGTGTCCGTGTGTGTGTGTGTGTCCGTGTGTGTGTGCGTGTCCATGTGTGTGTGTGTGCATGCATGTGTGTGTGTGTGTCCATGTGTGCGTTTGTGTATGTGTGTGTGTGTCTGTGCGCACATGTGTGCATATGTGTGTGTGTGTTTGTTGTGATATTTGTACCAAGTGTGTAGACCGACCTAGAAGAAGTGTATATGGGTCCAACAAGACAGTGAAATTAACCCTTTTTGTTTTATCAATAGCTCAAAACTAACAGAAGAAGAAAACAAAGCAACATTTGGCAAATGCTACAATCCTCATGGACACGGGCACAACTATAAGTTAGAAGTGACCTTGAGAGGTCCAGTGAGTCTTGGTGTGTCTGTAACTTCTCCTCCAGAGTTTCTTGTCTGTTTGAGAGAGGTGTGTCTAGTCTTGAGTAACCAGACACTTCCTGTTCTCTCCACTTAGGGAAAGATTCTGGCTATGATAGACTTCTGTACATCGGATAGTAATTCCTTACCATAGTTGCTTTAGGTTTTAAACGATCATGTTTAGAATGGTGTTTGCCCATCCCTCAGGATGGTAGTTTCAGCACAGTCTTCAATGGAAGAACACAACTCAAGCCTGTTAAGCAACACTCACAGCTCCAAGCAGAGTACACCCCACACATGCCATCACTTGTAGTTTGGTCTGTGGTAGATTGGCACATGTGACATGGGCATGGATGTTTCTCTCTGTGTGTATGTGTGTGTGTGTGGGGTGTGTGTGTGTGTGTGTGTGGGTGTGTGGGTGTGTGGGTGTGTGTATGTATGTGTGTGTGTGGGGTGTGTGTGGGTGTGTGTGGGTGTGTGTGGGTGTATGTGTGGGTGTGTTTGTGTGGGTGTGTGAGAGAGAGAGAGTGCACATGTGAGTACATATGTGCATATATACTTATTTGCATGTGTATGTGGTATTGTAACTCATATCAGATGTGCTCACTACAATCCTGTTATTGTTAATGTTATTCATTCTGCTTTTGTTGTTGCTGGTGGTGGTGGTAGTGCTGTTATTGTTGTTTTTGTTTTTGTTGTAGATTGACAATGTGACGGGAATGATCATGAATCTTTCTGATCTTAAGATTATCATTAAAGTAAGCCTTCCTCAAAGTGAATGAGTTCTACTTTAGCACAACCACCCCCTCTCTCTGCCTCAAGGAAACTGTAATGGAGAAGCTAGACCACAGGAACTTGGACATAGAGGTGGACTATTTCCACTCCCGGCCAAGGTCAGCCCTTGTGGACCACATTAGACATGCTTATCTGATCATGACACAGTGCAATATTGAAGCAGCCATTTTTTGATAATTGCATCACTGACAACATGCAGTTATAGTGACTCCTCTACAAAGTGACCACCTGTTTACAGAGACCACTGTAGGCCTGCTCATTGTCCACTTCAGTGATACTAAAGCACCTCTGTATATGGACCACCTGTCTACAGTGACCACCTGTCTACAGTGACCACCTGTCTACAGAGACCACCTGTCTACAGAGACCATAGTCCCTTGGTCCACTGAGTGGTCATTATCATTATGACAAGAGTTGACACACACAGGCATACATGCACACACACACACACACACACACACACACACGGTGATCCTCCTGTGCCTCCCTCACTCAGTACTGTGGAGAACATAGCTGTCTACATCTGGGGGCTACTGTTGAGCCATCCACGCATGCCAGAAGGGCTACTGTTCGAAGTCACACTTCACGAAACAGACCACCAGTACTTTAGATACAGAGGAGAGATCACCAGTCAGAACTAAGTATTATATAAATTATTTTATATTGAAAATTATATTTGTAATAAGATTTCCCAGATGAAAAATATTAATACATTGCTCTACAAAAATGGAGTTTCATATCATGTGCAATACATCGTAGAAAACACACCCACCCATACATGCACGTATACACATGCACACACACACATACACACACACACACACACACATGCACACACTGAAAAACTACAGCATTAATCAAGAATAAGTTTGACTAATAATAATAATAACCCCTGCATGCGGCCCCTCATCTGGGCTGAATACCCTGTAGCTGAATGTCCCCGGCGTCTGGTATTGGGACCTTGATCTCATCAAAGTGAGTGAAGAGGACGTTCCCCTTGAAGTTGACCTCTCCCTTCCTCTCATACTTCTTTCGCTTTTTCTGTGATTCGCCATCTCTCTCTTGTTGAGCAGAGGTACACCCACACTGTGGCTTGTCTGGGAAGTTGAAGATCCTGCGAAGAGAGAGGAGGGTGTAGAGGCAAGCACTACAGGTGAGGTGTGGAGGTGAGGGGGTAGTTGTGGAGGTGAGGGGGTAGGTGTGGAGGTGGGGGGTAGATGTGGAGGTGAGGGGGTAGGTGTGGAGGTGAGGGGGTAGATGTGGAGGTGAGGGGGTAGGTGTGGAGGTGAGGGGGTGGGGGTAGAGGTGAGGGGGTGGGGGTAGAGGTGAGGGGGTAGGTGTGGAGGTGAGGGGGTAGGTGTGGAGGTGAGGGGGTAGGTGTGGAGGTGAGGGGGTAGGTATGGAGGTGAGGGGGTAGGGGTAGAGGTGAGGGGATAGGTGTGGAGGTGAGGGGGTAGGGTGTGGAGGTGAGGGGTAGGTGTGGAGGTGAGAGGGCAGGTATGGAGGTGAGGGGGTAGGGTGTGGAGGTGAGGGGTAGGTGTGGAGGTGAGAGGGCAGGTATGGAGGTGAGGGGGTAGGGTGTGGAGGTGAGGAGTAGGTGTGGAGGTGAGGGGTAGGTGTGGAGGTGAGGGGTAGGTGTGGAGGTGAGAGGGTAGGTGTGGAGGTGAGAGGGTAGGTGTGGAGGTGAGGGGGTAGGGTGTGGAGGTGAGGGGTAGGTGTGGAGGTGAGAGGGTAGGTGTGGAGGTGAGAGGGTAGGTGTGGAGGTGAGGGGGTAGGGTGTGGAGGTGAGGGGTAGGTGTGGAGGTGAGAGGGT
This sequence comes from Halisarca cf. caerulea, assembly GCA_963170055.1. Taxonomy (NCBI): domain Eukaryota; kingdom Metazoa; phylum Porifera; class Demospongiae; order Chondrillida; family Halisarcidae; genus Halisarca; species Halisarca cf. caerulea. The sequence continues at coordinate 26,724 of CAUJGJ010000085.1, forward strand.
AGGTGTGGAGGTGGGGGGTAGGTGTGGAGGTGAGGGGGTAGGTGTGGAGGTGAGGGGTAGGTGTGGAGGTGAGGGGGTAGGTATGGAGGTGAAGGGTAGGTGTGGAGGCGAGGGGGTAGGGTGTGGAGGTGAGGGTAGGTGTGGTAGGAGGTACAGTGAGAAGCATGGTGGTAGGTGTGTCAAGGAGCACTTGAATCCTCACCAGTAGAGTCCTGTGACATAGTAGATCAGCTTTACTGGAATCACCCAAAGAGCAAAGAAGAGTGCTCCACAGAACAGCACAGCCAGAAGGATGATGATCACCCCACCAGCTAGCTGGTAGGCAAAGATCAAGCCAGGTTGAGACAGCTGGGAGATGGAGAATAGACTGAGTTAACACCACATTTCACCACACCCACATGACCTCACCACACCACCATGCACCATCTACCACACCTGACCACACCCACCACACCCACACAACCTGACCACACCCACCACACCCACACAACCTGACCACACTCCACCGTGCCCCACCTACCACACCTGACCACACCCACATGGCTCACCACACCACCATGACTCACCTATACCATAATTAACCACACCCACCACACCCCACCTATACCATAACTGACCACACCCACCACACCCCCACCCATACCATAACTGACCACACCCACCACACCCCACCTATACCATAACTGACCACACCCACCACACCCCACCTATACCATAACTGATCACACCCACCCCACCCCACCCATACCATAACTGACCACACCCACCACACCACAGAACACTCTAATGTGAAGGAAAGAAACTGACCATCCTAGCAAACTCTGTCTTAATGTACTGATTACAGAAGCAGGAAGAACCGTAGATCTCAAGAACAAGACACTTTTCGTAGAAGATTCCGACACAGAGAACTCCCCAAAGTCCACTGCAGAAAGGGGCGGAGTGTGAGGACACACAACACACAATAGTGGGGCTGGGGCCACACCCACCATATCCCATGAAGGGGAAATATCCTGGCTCCGTCTTGCAGGTCAAGCTGGTAGACAATCCAGCATCCAATGTGGTAGAAGAGGATGGTCAGTGCTGGTGGGGGAGGGGTCGGTATATATACGTGTACTTGCGTACATCAGTATACTGGTGACACATTGCGCAACTCACGACCAATCAGAAGAGCCCACAAGGGGTCGATAAAGGGACAACACCCAGTGACAGCCACCAGACAGGCCAGCATTCCATTGGCTATTTCGTTTGTGTTGAATCCATTGTCTCTCTTGTATATCTGAACAGAGTGTGTGGCATGAGCTAGGGTTGAGGACATTCGGAGTAAAGCCCTGTCAATTTACCTGGACCAGCCCACAGACAATGGTACTAGTGAGTCCTCCAGAGGCAGCAGCCACAGCCATCACAAGAGCAATGCGTCCAACAACAGCATGGAAGGTGACACCTGACCAGCATAAGACCAACAGTGACACACAGTTGGGGTGCAAGGGAGACAATGAACTGCACATACACATGCACACACACACACACACACACACACACACACACACACACACACACACACACACACACACAGTGACACACACACATACACACACACAGTGACAAACACAAACACACACACACACACACACACACACACACACACACACACACACACACACACACACACACACCTGAGATGCTCTCAGTAGACCCAGCATTGAAGGCAAACCAGGTGGTCCAGAGGATGATAACCCCCAAAGCTGCACTCTCCACATTCTCCCCGCCCCCTCCAGAAGGATACATCCAATCCAAGAAGTCATGAAATGCTATCAGTCTCCTGGGACATTTGCTGTCCACAACAAGCCAGGAACCTTATCAAATAAGATAGGATTAATGCAAACACAGCCACTCACATTTCTGGTCTTTCACTCGCATTATCTGTGTCTTCCTAAAGGATGGAGAAGATAAACTCTGCTATAACCAGATCACATGGGTTAACAGTCCAACCAGATCTGGATGGGTTAACAGTCCAACTAGATCTGGATGGGTTAACAGTCCAACCAGATCTGGATGGGTTAACAGTCCAACCAGATCTCGATGGGTTAACAGTCCAACTAGATCTGGATGGGTTAACAGTCCAACTAGATCTGGATGGGTTAACAGTCCAACCAGATCTGGACAGGTTAACAGTCCAAACAGATCTAGATGGGTTAAAACATCATTAAACTAACGTCAACTGTTGGTCTTCTTTTGGCAGTATCTCTTCCTTCATCATTCTCTTCTTGTGCAGTGATTTCTTTCTTTTGCTTCTTCCTTGAGCAGCACTTCTTAAAGAGGAAAAATGGACCTTTGTGCTTCATCTCTGCTTTGTGGAAGATTGCCAGAACAAACCCGGCCATTCCTCCTGTGGGAGAACAATCTCACATGTAGCATTGCCAACACAACAGTGGTGGGTGTGGTACTGCCAACCCAGCAGCGGTGGGTGTGGCATGAATAACATCACAGAATACACAATGAGGAGGCCACACCTACCAAAAACAGCCCCTTCTACCTATGACAGCCTCTCCCAACATCAACCCCACCCACCTACCGACGACAGCTCCTCCTACCAACAACAACCCCACCGACCTACCAACAACAGCCCCTCCTATCAACAATCCCACCCACCTACCAACGACAGCCCCTCCTACCAACAACCCCACCCACCTACCAACAACAGCCCCTCCTATCAACAACCCCACCCACCTACCAACGACAACCTCTCCTACCAACAACCCCACCCACCTACCAACGACAGCCCCTCCTACCAACAATCCCACCCACCTACCAACGACAGCTCCTCCTACTAACAACCCCACACACCTAGCAACGACAGCTCCTCCTACCAACAACAACCCCACCCACCTACCAACGACAGCCCCATCCTACCAACAACCCCACCCACCTACCAACGACAGCCCCTCCTACCAACAACCCCACCCACCTACCAACGACAGCCCCTCCTACTAACAACAACCCCACCCACCTACCAACGACAGCTCCTCCTACCAACAACAACCCCACCCACCTACCAACGACAGCCCCTCCTACTAACAACCCCACACACCTAGCAACGACAGCTCCTCCTACCAACAACCCCACCCACCTACCAACAACAGCCCCTCCTACCAACAACCCCACCCACCTACCAACGACAGCCCCTCCTACCAACAACCCCACCCACCTACCAACGACAGCCCCTCCTACTAACAACAACCCCACCCACCTACCAACGACAGCCCCTCCTACTAACAACAACCCCACCCACCTACCAACGACAGCCCCTCCTACCAACAGCAACCCCACCCACCTACCCAGTAGATGGACAGTTCCAGAGCCAGCAAAGTCAATATAGACAAGGGGAATGAATCCGGTACCAGCCGGATGGAAGTCATCCCTGTGTTGAGTCAGCACTGATGCTCTGGCTGTCCCATTGCAGTATCGAAATGGGGATATGCTCAGTGGAGAGTTCACACCCACCACCCATGCCATACGAGCTATCATGGGATGGATGAAAGCCTGGGGGAGTGGCAGAACTACATATAAGCCACACCCACTACATCACTTGTGCAAGAACTTACACTCATTGCAAATGCATAGATGAAGACAGATATGGCTCTTAGCTGGACACGCCCACCCACTAACAACCCACCCAGGATTGTAGCTGTGTTGCTGGCAAAGGTAAACTGCAAACAACAAAAACAAAAACAAAAAGCTTAATAAAACCAGAACACAAGATATCAAAAAAGGCATCTTCACAGCCTCACCCTAAAAAACCAGAAGACATAATCTGCATTTTCTCCAAGAAGAAAGGGTCCCCCCTCCTCACCAGTGGAAATAGCAAACCCAAACAAGAAGAATCCCAAAGTACTTCCAAAGGTGTCAAGGTATTTCTGATGAGATGAAAACAAGAGAAGGTGCTGAGACACACATGGACATGTGATGGTGTCCTCAAAGGGCCACTCACAGCTAGAACGACCCTCCTTCGCAGGGCCACATCCGACTTTGCAAACGCTTGTTCAATATAGAGAAAACCAGCTTTCTACATTGGAAGGACGTGAATGGACTTCATCAGAACTGAAACTAACTAACATTTAGTCACAGAATATCAAGCTTACAATCAAACAGCACACAGGGTAAACCTTTCCCTTTCACTACACAACACCACAAGCAGCAACAACGTATAATGCCTTAACAAGCTAGACCACCCTGGTCTGCTCACAACTTCACTTAGTACCCGACAGTACATTTCTTCACAAGTGCACGTGCGGACACATTTTGTTTGTAAATGGACCAGCTCCCTCGCTACTGCACAGAGCAGCTGTGCCCATCCTTCACACTATCTGGCCACGCACTCACTCACTGACGGTACACGTTCCTATGACATATTGGATGCATAACACGCACAGCACATTAGGATCAATAGGTTACAATCAATTTCAAGGTAGATTGAAAATTGATCTCTTCGCTATTGCAAAAGTAAGTTTGTATATTAATTAGGCCAGCCATTAGCCAGAGGCTACTCCAAGTCCCCCAGTATCCTACACACATGCATGCATGCATGCATGCACACACACACACACACACACACACACACACACACACACACACACACACACACACACACACATACACACACACACACACACACACACACACACACACACATACACACACACACACACACACACGCAATTTCTCTGCACTGCACTCAGCTTGTGTACCAGTGCAATACTGTTTCTGTATTTCTCTCTTTTAGTTATATATGAAATTTCACAATTAATTATGATTCGCCTGTTCATAATAGTTGATTGATTGTTGCAACTGTGTTTGTTGGTAGTTGGGCCTCCATTGGGTCAAACTGTTTACCATTATGCACACTGTAATATCATTGTTCTCTCTTACCCATTTGTTTCATTTTTCATGTATTAAGGAGGACCCCTTGAAAAACAGTCCATTTTGGCTGAATGGGGCATTTCCTCCTTAAAATTAAATAATATAACACACACACACACGCGCGCGCAATTAAATTGAATCAAATTAATTTGTTTGGTGGCTACAGTAGGTCATCCCCTCCTCAAGCCCTTGGCTGGTGGCAGGGGGTGGGGTGGGAACACCTCAAATGCCATCGAAGTTGAAATGGTGCCCCATCCCACTGCTTAATGTTGACCTACTGAGCCACCAGCGCACACCACCATCGGTAGAACATAAACAAGGAGATAAACTAGCTATATAACAGGCAAATGTCAATGTAAAGGCTTCCCACCTCCATCCTGTGATTGTAACACAACACTTCTGGCACAGCCCATTCAATGACATTGTTTGTCAGCATACTTTCTCCCCTATCTCCCTCTCCTCCCTATCTTGCTCAACTTCTCTCTCCCACAACTTCCCATTATCGCACTCGTGCTTCTTCATTTTCCCAACTCAATCTGCCACCTGTCAAGACCTCTTTTGGTCAGAAAGCCTTCAGCTACCTGGGCACTTCTGTGCGGAGATCACTTCCAGACCATATTCGTATACTTAAAGACATGAAAGACTTTTCAGATGCATGCAAATTATTTCTTTGATGTAATCTTATGGTACTTACAGTAACAAAACTTTAGATGTGCATGAATTATACTTCATTACCCTCCCCCTCCCCCCTTTTGTTTTGTTGTGTCCCAATGTCTTGCATGTACGTATGTTTTATTTTATTTTCTTTTGTGGGTGCCTCTTTAATAGCCTCTGGCTAACGGTTCCCCACGTTAAATATGATACCCTGATACCCTGATACTTTCAGGATTGGTTGACACAATGACTGACGTTCAAGCACAGAACGGAGCATGTTGGTCGGAACACTGATAATATATAAAACGTACCTCCGTAAAATCTATGGTTGGACGTAGGAGGCTGTTTGTAGCTAAGGCTGTACAGACCGCCCTTGTTACCATGGCTACTGCTGATACTGAAAATTGGTTTACTTTTTATACTAATGTACTTCTGACATATAGTGGTTATGTCATGGTATTCACAGGACTGCTGTGTGTGTGACACATACACACACACACACACACACACACACACACACACACACACACACACACACACACACACACATGTACACACACACACACACACACACACACACACACACACACACACACACACACACACACACACACATACACACACACACACATGTACACACACACACACACACACACACACACATATGTACACACACCACACACACACACGTGCGCGCGCACACATGTACACACACACACACATACACACACACACACACATATGTACACACACCACACACACACACACACGTGCGTGCGCACACATGTACACATACACACACACACACACACACACACACACACACACACACACACATACACAGAGACCACAGATACTCTGCACAAATATTTGAAGCATAGTTGAAATATCTGTATTTCAAACAGCAATGAACTACCTTACTATCTATGCCCAGAGAAAACCTAGACTGGACGTGGCACACTCCACTATCTACCCACCCGTCTTACGAGCAGGGCAGATCCGGCGGTGGAAGCGATAAAAGACATATCTGTTAGTGCAGCTTTTGCGCCCTCTTTAAAGTACACTTCCAAGTAAGAGGACATCTTTATCATACAACTCCAAACATTAACTGCTGGCGTCAACAGCACACATACTCACTTACCATAAAGAACATGAGTATGGCACATACGAACACCCATACAGCACTGGCGTCGTCATAACGATCTGCATACGTGCGAAAGCGCGGAGCAAGCTCCTGCAACGAGAAGGAACGGAGCAGAGTTTAGCATCTACGCTAGCAGACATTCCACAGAGCGCCAAATCGACTCCAAGGCTAACCTGACACGTTGAGTTTACTATTGTCCCACACGCTCTTTCAGTGCTGCTCATTTCCATGGTATTGGCCTCCTTTCTTAAGGCGTTAACTGCCTTGAAGATAATATTTTTATATCCTCAGGAATGCTCTGGGGAATCACGGCTACCAGATCCGGAAGTCAAGCCCGTCCCCAGTACACGTGTTCCGGCGCCTACGCCCACGTATGCAATTATTGGTTTCATTTTGATGCTTTGGGGGCGTGGTCTCTCTTTGCACGTGCACACGTACGAACGAACAAGCGTGCTTCACGATTTAGTAATTTATGTATGATGGGTATGCAAACAGTGATTGTGTGTTTCCGTGAGTGTGTGTGTGTATGTGTGTTTCCGTGAGTGTGTGTGTGTGTGTGGGAGGATGGCATGGATGGCACTACATGTACTTCTGTCCCAACAATGACAAATAAAAACCACATCTGTTCAAACTCCTAGTAGTAAGGTCGTCTTGGATTATTCTGAGGAAGAAAGGCAAGGAGAGAAAGATCAGGAATACTAATCACAAAGTGACAACAATCATTCATTACCAGAGGGTTGGGTCTGAACCGGTAGGCAAGCATCATTCGTTTCCTGTACACATCAAATTCATCATCTTCCTTCTTGATTTCTCCAACTCCTTCTGTCCCCACTCCAGAGTTGTCCAGTGACTGCTTACCTCTATCAACAAAAAAAGGCAGCAAAGCAGAGAGGAGCTAACTAAGTCTTACAAATACCCAAACACTCATGACATTTACAAGTTTTAATCACATGAGTGTGTCCCTGCACCTTCAAACAACGGACACTTTGAGGACAACATAAATTGTTTTGTTTAGTCCTTTGTACAGAGGTTGTCCTCTATAAGAAGCTATTTGAACTATAGGGAGGAAATAGTTTGGGACAGCAAGGTATGTCCTCAGCAGAGAGGTTCATTGTACCACAGCTTCACTTTAGGGAGTCCACCATCAGAGGTTGAACATGAGCACAAATTCCCCGCCCCCACACGACTACCTACAATTGTGAAGAGAGTGTCTGTTAGCAAGACTAACTTGTTTACAGGTACTGTTCTCCCATCTTCCTTGGCCCCCAGTCCCAATCCATCACTCCATCCAGCCTTCTGAAGCAGCTGGTAGCCAATGTTGTCTTCTCCAAGCTTGTACTTGGCATAGTCCGAGAAGTCAGGATCTCTCCCTTCCTTTAAGGCTTGTACCTTCTCCAGAAACTTCTCCAGTTCATCAGGAGGAAGGAAGTCTCCAATGAAATGCTTTCCTTTCCCTTCAGCCGTCAACTGCTTTGCTTTATCTACAAAAACAATAACAACAACAATATTTACAAACCCAACAGCTGTCAAACTCAGATCCACTCTTCATGAACACAGTCACA
>CAUJGJ010000085.1:37500-42500 GCA_963170055.1 Halisarca cf. caerulea
TATGGCTATGCTAGCCCAGTCCCACTGTAGTCTTCTATGTCTTCAGGTACTTTTTCACTATCCTGGCAAACCTTTCTGTATTTCTTGTGATGTTGGCTCTGTTGAAGACAATGGGAGGAGGGACGGATGTTATCACACCACAGGACAAGCCCATATTCTGGGTGAGCTCCCGTCAGCACTGCATTGAACATCTCTACTACTTCTTGTGTGGGTGGGGTCATCGTTATGTTGTTTTCTCCATGGGGGGTTTGTTCCTGAGTGTCTGTAAGTGATTGTTGACTGAAGCCTTCTCCCAATTCAACTAAACTACACTGTCACACCCACAACAGGGTACACTGCCACACCCACAATAGCATACACAGCCATACCCACAAAGTACACAGCCACACCCACAACAGGGTACGCAGTCACACCCACAAGGTACACTGTCACACCCACAATAGCATACACAGCTACACCCACAGCAGGATAACAGCCTCATGTGATGAACAGGTGACTTCTATCATGTGATGAGTATTCCCCCCCTTTTCTGGGTGCCACTTACAGTAGCCTCTGGCTAAAGGTTCCCCAGGTTAAATAAGAATACCCCTATACCCCCCTCCCCACCACCGCAGATAATGGCTTTGGGCATCATTGTTGTTGGTCTTTGCTTTTCTCTTATCTTCCACCTTGGAGTGAGAGAGAAGGTGATAACGTCAGCTCCCCTTCCTCGACAACCACCTACTGAGAAGAGTGGATGCTGTGAAAGCAAGAAAGAGACTGTGGAGGAGGTGCCTTGTCGGCAGCAAGAGGTGGCCAGTGACCATTATAACAGTGCTTGTGATAAGAAGAAGATGATAAAGTGGTACCAGTGGTTCAAGAATCCTCAGCTGTATATTGTAAGTTCTCTCCTAATTGCAGGGTTCTCCTGTGTGGTTTGAAATGTAAAGCAATGCAGGTAATTATAGGGTTTTCCTCCCTCTAGATTGGAATTGTTTACATGAGTGCTAGACTTGTTGTCAACCTCACTCAACTCTACTCACCTTTCTTTGTCCTGGAGAGTATAGCTATTGGGAAGGTGTGTGTGTGTGTGTGTGTGCGTGTGTGTGTGTGTGTGTGTGCGTGCGTGTGTGCGTGCGTGCGTGCATGCGTGCGTGCGTGCGTGTGTGTGTGTGTGTGTGTGTGCTGACATGACATGTATTCTCTGTCACCTTTCTCCTTAGCAAAGTGTTGCTATAGCACCACTGGTCATCTTCATCAGCAGTTTAGTCACAACACTAATTGTCAAATATGTCAACCACTTCATTGGCAGACATGTGAGCTGTAGTGTGTGTGTGTGTGTGTGTGTGTGTGTGTGTGTGTGTGTGTGTGTGTGTGTGTGTGCACATGTGAAGATCTCAACACTATCATTTCTGTATCTTTATTTCAGATGACTTTCTTCCTTGGACTGGCCATCATCTGGGGAGGATTGTGAGTTCACACACCCTCCTGACCACACCCCTTCACTAGTACCCTCCTAACCACACCCCTTCACTAGTACCCTCCTGACCACACCCCTTCACTAGTACCCTCCTAACCACACCCCTTCACTAGTACCCTCTTGACCACACCCCTTCACTAGTACCCTCCTGACCACACCCCTTCACTAGTACCCTCCTGACTACACTCCTTCACTAGTACCCTCCTAACCACACCCCTTCACTAGTGCCCTCCTGACCACACCCCTTCACTAGTGCCCTCCTGGCCACACCCCTTCACTAGTACCCTCTTGACCACCCCTTTACCAGTTCCTCCTGATTACTCCCCTTTCCTGCCTTAGGATGTGGTGTTGGATTCAGCCTTCATCCACAGACTCCTCTGTCAATGGTAACATCATCTATGGAGCCATGGTCCTGATAGGTGCTGGGGGGACCACACTCCTCGTCACAGCTCTGTCCTTCATTTCGGACATGATTGGAGACTCAGTTGTAAGTGCTGTTGAGTTGGTGGGGGTGTAGGTGTTGTGTTTATGGGATGCATTGGTTGTCATGGTTGCAGTCGAGTGGTGCTTTTGTCTATGGTTTAATGAGCTTTGCCGACAAACTATCCAATGGACTTGCCATTCAAGCCATCCAACTCTTGCATCCGTGCAAGGGAGAGGGACAAAGGTAGAGTTGTACCCTCCTCGTTCACTTACTCTGTGCACTGGTCCTCCCTCCCTCCCTTCCTCTGTCCCCTTCTCCATTACAGTGTATGTTGTTCTGGCTGTCACGCTTTCTATCGAACCGTCATTGTCTATGTTCCTGGAGGAGCCAGCTTCATTGCCTTGGGTGGACTGGCTCTTCTCCTAGTCTACATCTTTGTGAAGAGCCATTGGGGAAAGACACACAACAGTCGGAGTGGAAAGGAAGAAAAGTGTTAGTCTATACATCCTTGTGTGTGTGTGTGTGTGTGTGTGTGTGTGTGTGTGTGTGTGTGTGTGTGTGTGTGCGTGCGCGCGCGTGTGTGTGGATATTCAATCTGCAGCAGAAGAGTTTGTATGTTTGCATTCCCCTCATTAGCCCTGGAGTGCAGCTGTCCTAGCAAGTGCCACCTCCACATACAAGACAACGATGAACAAGAACATTTATTGAGCAAATCAAAGTGATTATATTTTATAACCAAATAAGGTTGTGTTTGATTAAAATTGCAAATCATTGTTATAACATTCAATATAATACACACTTCCAAATGAAAACTTGGAATGGGAAAGGTGAATATTAGCATAAATCATACATACAAATAATGACCTGATTACTGCATGATGAATGGTGCACAGAACAACATCAACTGTCATAACTTCTCGTCAGTTCTTCGTGAAATGATCGAGGTCTGTTGTACTTGGACTGAGACACAGTGTTGAGACGCACTCGGGTGGCTACTGGAGGATTGTTGTCCTCTTTCTCATCAACAGTTGTCATGGTAGCAGCAGGAGGGCGGGTACCCCAGTCCAGGTTGGACTCAGAGGTGACAGAGGCAGAAGATGGCTGACGTTTGAGGGTCCTGTCCAGATCTGATAGACCGGTAAGCCTTTGCAACTGATCTCGCAGCCTAAGGTGAGAGGAGAATGGAGAGTGCACTTCTGATGACAGGTTTGCAAATACAATACACAGACAAGAGGTATTTGATACTGCACACACACGCACGAATGCACACACACGCACGAATGCACACACACACACACACACACACACACACACACACACACCACACACTGCTCACCTGGCTATAGTGATGTCCTGCTCAGTAATGCACTCCTAATGGGAGAGAAGGGAGCATCAAGTCACACACACACCCCTCACCACTACCGACACTCCACCTCACCACTACCGACACTCCACCTCACCACTACCGACACACCACCTTGCCACTACCGACACACACCCTCACCACTACCGACACACCACCTCACCACTACCGACACACACACTCGCCACTACCGACACTCCACCTCACCACTACTGACACTCCACCTCACCACTACCGACACTCCACCTCACCACTACCGACACTCCACCTCGCCACTACCGACACTCCACCTCGCCACTACCGACACACCACCTCACCACTACCGACACACACACTCGCCACTACTGACACACACCCTCGCCACTACCGACACACACCCTCATCACTACAAACACACTCACTCACCAGTAGCTTCTGAACAGTGTCTGTCATATCAGACATGGCTGATATGTACTCTTGAGGAACAGCTGCAGGACAGAAGCATGTACGTATGTACACATATGCATACCTGCAACCATGAAGTCATGCAGACCACATACACAGACATACACACACCACAAACATGTACATACACATATACACACACACACATACACACACACACACACACACACACACACACACACACACATACACACACACACACACAGACAAAATATAGTAAAAGAAACAGAGACACAGATACACAGACAGAGAACACGCAGACACAGACACAGAAGCAGAGACAGACACAGAAATAGAGACAGAGAAGATACAAACAGAGATGGAGAAGACACAGACACAGAGACTGAAACAGACACAGAGACAGAAACAGACACAGAAACAGAGATGATACAAACAGAGATAGAGACGACACAGACACTGAGACAGAGAGTTAAAAAACCCACAATCCTTAGTCTTCTGTACAACAGATTTCCTCTCTGGTCTGCTCCTGGACCCGCCCAATCCTCTCTGACTCGTCATTCTAGGGTTATCCCTCTGTAGTAGTGACTTGACTGGCCTGTCCGCTGCAGCAAAGCTCCCAGATCTGAATACAGCTGGCTTCACACTCCTTTCAAGCAGCTTCTGAGCAGTTGCTACTTGTTTGTGAGCACTGGAGATCACCTGGTCCCTACACGAATTGGAAGACATTAGTTCAGCACTCGAATACTGACCACAAGGGTCTTCTGTGCTTTGTGTACGGTACAAGTGAAATGGAGCGTGAAGTGAAACTGACACTTGTAAAAGTGAAACTCAACTATTCATAAACAGACACAGTAGGAAGCTCTCGTCACTGAATACCAACCATTCTCCAGTGTCACATTCCAAGAGAGCCAAGTGGTACAGGGGTGTGGTGTGTAGGGGTGTGGAGTGTGAAGGGTTGCGGTGTGTGGAGGGGTGAGGTGTGGAGAGATGTGGAGAGGTGGAGGGGTGTGGTGTGCAGGGGTGTGGTGTGGAGGGTTGCGGTGTGTGGAGGGGTGTGGTGTGGAGAGATGTGGAGGGGTGTGGAGTGCAGGGCTGTGGTGTGTGTAGGGGTGGAGTGTGAAGGGTTGTGGTGTGTGGAGGGGTGTGGTGTGTAGGGGTGTGGTGTGTGTAGGGGTGGAGTGTGAAGGGGTGTGGTGTGTGTGTGGGGGTGGAGTGCAAAGGGGTGTGGTGTGTGTAGGGGTGGAGTGTGAAGGGGTGTGGTGTGGAGAGGTATGTGGTGTGGAGAGGTGGAATGTAAAGGGGTGGTGGAGAAGTGCGGTGTAGGGGGGTGGAGAAGTGCGGTGTAGGGG
>CAUJGJ010000085.1:45000-50000 GCA_963170055.1 Halisarca cf. caerulea
CAATGCATAGCTGTGTGGTGTGTTGTCACAACACAGACAACTCTATTTATCGCCCACCTGAAAGTCCTGAAGTAAAGCAATGTTGTACTTCCCATTGGTATCTGTCAGGAATGCAATGAAGTCGGTTACCAAGACAACATACACATCCAAGGCGCGCTGGTGTGATCCCAGCCATATGGCCTGGCCGTCCTTCAACAGTCTGCGATGTTTTGCTGTGAACAGGATGGATTTGAGATCTTTGCGTCGTTTCTCATCCTTCACTACAGACTTTGGAATGTGTACTTCAAGTTTGTCCTGGATTCTGACCAACTCCATTCGACTTGTCTTCTCCTTGACTACATCCTCCACATTCTGCACCACTCGCTGGATGGCAGCACGAGACGCATAGAGGTCTTCCAGATCCTGGGCAGTACAACGCTCACTCTCCTTGACTAAGTTCTCCATTAGTATCACATACTTACTGATCCTGGCTGTAATCGACTGAACAATGTCCGGGAAGTTGCGCCTGTTGGCAGCCGGGTTCTTGCAACACTCATTGACAAACCTCCTGAACTTCTTCACTTTCATCTGTTCTTTGTAGCTGGTGACAATGTACTTCTGATTGGCAGCGTAGGTACCAAATGCCTTCACCATCTGGTCTGCCCTCCACCCCACAAACTGCTGAAGCAAAATGTCAGTTATGGAGTCAAGTATCCCGTCTTGGCATTCATCTTTCCTGCGTGCAAGGCTTTTACTAAAGCGTTCACTGATGGATAGAAGCTGGTCAAGCTCAGGAAACATCCTGTCTATCTGCTCCCTGCTGAGTAGAGCTTTATCGACCATTCCATCACGAAACACAAGAGCCATGAGAGCCAAGGACTGGTGGTGGTTTCGCTCCGTCTGTACAAACTCAAACATAAGTGCCTGCCTGTCTCGAGCTGCACGACTCATCGTCTTCAGAAGCTTCTTGCTCACTGTCTGGCTCCAGACCACTTGTTGTGGGACAGCGAGCTCAGGGTGTTTGGAGAGGGGTCGCTTGTCCTCATCTTCGTCCTGCTCTCCGTTACTACTGCCGGACTCGTGCTCCTCTTCAATAGTTAGTTCTGTCACACTCGCCTGGTCCTCATTCCAGTATGACACAGATTGGGAACTGGTTTGAGAACACAGGGATGGACTAGTACTCACCTGACTAGGGAATTCCCCGGCAATGGATGCTCTAACAACTCCATCCTGCTTTGGTTTGTTGGCTCTGTATTTGACGGGGGACGACACCTGTACAGTTGGCAGTGGTTGAAGGCTTTCGGTAATCGTTGGCACAAGAGCGGCATTGTCCACAGCAAAGTTCATGGATGCTGACGGCTGTATGTACATGCTCCGAATGGACCCACGGCGCCATCCATCGGTGCTCTCCAACAGATCCTGGCCTTCTGAGTTACTGGACTTCCGCAACACAGAGTTGGAGCTAATGGAATTCATGAGGTTGTGGGGAGGCGTGGTTGGACTGTCTCCGCCCCCTGATGTACGCCTACTCTTTGATCTTGAAGGACTAACAAGAACTTTAGCTTGCTTCTCTTCCACCGGAGAGGGCATGTGCGAGTCAGAGACTGTCTTCCTCATGGGTGAGGATCCGGCTGAGGACACCTTTCTTCTCAGAACAACTTCTTCAACTGATGTCTGGTACATCTGCGGTTCCTCCAACTCATCACCAACCTCAATGGACCCACCCATAGGGGCGTGGTCTTGAGAATGAATGGGAGAACGGGAGGTGGGTGGAGTGGTCCCACCTTTAGGGGATATAACTACCAGTGGTGAGGGAGGTAGTGTATTGTTGTCTCTGAGCTCTTCAGTTGAGTGTCTGTGCAGGGGTGGTGTACCTGCCTGCAAGGTGAAGGAAGAGCGGACCTTCTCTGCAACATCGGAGTCACTGCGAGTTGACTGGGAGCGGTTGACAGATGCAAGGGTGTTCATCACAGCTGGCATCGTGTCTGACACAGATGATGCATTTCTGCTATTGCTGCTCTCAAATCCGCTGTCGCAACCGGCTTGCCCCACTAAGCCCAGGTGAGTCTTTGATCTTGAACCTTTCTTCTTGCCTGTCTGCCGACCTCCACTTGAAAATGATGGAGTCTCTTGGGGCTGGCTGGTGGTGGTGTCTGGTGGTGTGTCACATGTCGGTGGTGACAGGAGCATCTCGTGTGAGCGACTGGACTCCATCTCCCCCTGACCTTGTGTGGCCACCACTATTGAAAAGGGCAGTGGATCACTCTTCCCCCTGTCTCGACCCATTGAACCATCCAAAACTTCAACATCAACATCTGATAGATTGAGGTCGGACATTTGACCCATGTTAGATTCTGTAGACTCTGCTCTCGGCACACCCTTCGGAACTTCAAGAACAACACTTTTTTCCATCTTGTGTTCTTTTGCAGATGTGGCATCATGGAGGGTTGACGATACGGTAGGGACTGCTGGCACCAGACACTCACCACCACCATTCACAACACAACCGGTATCTCTCCCCACCTCATCCCCTGCAGTGGACGGAATTGACAGAGGCTTAGATGCCGCCTTCTTCACAACTTCAGATACTTTCAGAAGGTTCATGTTTGATATGGCACTGCCTTCTTTCTTCAATGATCGAGGAAGACTTGGAGAGTTAGGGAAGTCTTCACGGGCAGAGAGGAAACTATCCGTGTCAGACTCTTGCTGTGGGCTCTCTTCTCCCCTGGGACTTTCTGAGCCTTCATCATCAGATGAGAGACTAGAATCACTGGACACATCGATGTGACCATCACTCTCCACTGTCTCCTCCCAAATAGGCTCCTCTTCAATGTCAACAGCGTTCAAGCTCTTACTTCTTCTCCATGAGTCCCGAGTGGATGACAACCGAGGGTGGGACGCCAGGATACGGAGGGGTACCAATTCAGGGTTTGCTATGCTGTGGGCCCTATGGTGGCTGCCGTGATGCTCAGATTCATCAGTGGGTGTGGGCGTGGGCGTGATGCTAGGGTCTCCATCAGACATCAGGTCAGGTGCAGAACATGTGACCTCAGTCAGGGAGTCAACCATGCACAACTCATCTGAGCTTTCCTTTAACGATTGTAGATCCACACTTATTTGTGTAGCTAAAGCAGGGATGTCCTCGTCAGCAGCATCACAAGAAGTAGGATCTCTAGTGTCAGTGACTGGAATTACAGGGATTTCCTCATTAATCATTCTACAAAGAACAAGTGGAATAAACTTGATTACTTAATCACTTTAGTGATAATATGGTAAATTGACCACAACAAGAGGACAAAGCTGCAGCTCATTACACCGGTGTACACTCACCTAGCACACGCTCTGGACAGAACTCCTTCCACAAACTCGGACGCAACACCTTTTTCCTCCTCTGACAGCACAATACCTTTCTCCTCCTCTGACGGCACAACAGCTTCCTCCTCCTCTGACAGCACAACACCTTTCTCTTCCTCTGACGGCACAACACCTTTCTCCTCCTCTGACGGCACAACACCTTTCTCCTCCTCTGACGGCACAACACCTTTCTCTTCCTCTGACGGCACAACACCTTTCTCTTCCTCTGACGGCACAACACCTTTCTCCTCCTCTGACGGCACAACAGCTTTCTCCTCCTCTGATGGCACAACATCTCTCTCCTCTGACGGCACAACAGCTTTCTCCTCTAATGGGACTACTGGTTCACTTGTTGGCTGGTCTGCTTCTGCAGGATAGAAAACGCATAGTACATATGTGCACACAGTACACACAGTACACACAGTACACACAGTACACACAGTACACACAGCACACACAGTACACACAGTACACACAATACACACAGTACAGACAGTACAGACAGTACAGACAGCATACTCTCTGTAATGCAACCCCCGACACTCAAACATGAGGCACAACTCACCTAGTAAACTGGACACTGGCTCCATTGCAACAGGAATTGAGTTGATCGAAGCATCAACTGAATTGATTGTAGCATCAATTGAATTGATCGAAGATTCTATCGAATTGACAGGACAATTCACTTGTCCATTTAGTCCTGATGGGCTGTCCTCAGGTGGTGTTTCATTAACCAAGTTCAAAGACTTCTCTTCGGCTGACAAAAACTCGTCCTTATCTTCAGACACAGAATTCAAATCCTCTTTGCTGTCAATGAGTTCTGTTGTGAGGGGAGAAATAGAGGACTCAAAGGAAGGTGGGCCGGAAGCCCACATACGTAGCCACACCCACAGGACACAAGGGTGAGTCACACACACACACACACACACACACACACACACACACACACACACACACACACACACACACACACACACACACACACACACCAGCAACAACAACAACACACGGCACACTCACCACTTTCAGATCCACTCCCCAACTCTGTCTTAAATGAAGAGAATTCTTTCTCTTCCATTGCCAACTTGACAAGCTGACCTTTGGAGTAGCTAGCCACACGGACAAGATTACGATCAGATTTCTTCCGGGTCCTCACAGTGATGGTGGACCACTCCCCGTCCAGGGACGACGTGCTGTGCGACCGACTGTCTCTTTCCCGACATGGCAACCTCGAACGACATCTGAATGGATCAAGTCATGTAAACATGCAAACAAAAACAATGATTAACAAGAAGAGTCACAAACAAACAACAACCACGGCTCAAGTTACAACAACAAACACAGCATTTGTACGTACGTACGTATGTTATAATTAAACAAACACAATGAAAGTCACTTACAAACAAACACCATAAGCAGGTACGGATATCTTGAGGGTAAAAATTGTGGCTTTTGTGGTTGGAAAGGGAGCCACGAAATATTTACTCACAAAATACTGTAAGGTTGAATTCCCTTTGATATGAACCACATTCTTTTACCATTAGTAGTCCAAAACTTTTAGTATCCATAAAAATTTACCCCTCAAAAACACCATCCATATTATTCTGGAACTCACTTCCCCAACATCCTGGACAACTCCTTGTGACCGTGCTTCTCTGCAATCTCTT
>CAUJGJ010000085.1:60200-62700 GCA_963170055.1 Halisarca cf. caerulea
GAAGAAGCTTTGTATAAAGAACAAGACACACACACACACACACAACCTGAGTCTCCTCGGATCCTGGAAGAAGAACTTCGTGGAAGGCACTCATAGTAACCACCCAGAGCTCCTAGGACACAGAAGAAGAACAAGTTACCATGTGCACGTTCCCATCCCCTGCACACACTCACACACACACACATACACACACACACGTGCACACACACACACACACACACACACACACACACACACACACACACACACAAATGAACCTTGACCAATTTCTTTAAAACACTTTCTTCGCAGACTGACTTCATCTGGGATCCCCTAGGAAATACATTAATAATGATATTCAGTGGCTCTGCCTACTTTTAATTACCAGGGTCTTACTTTGAAGCCAGTGTGTTCATGAGGTGTGACACAATGGGTGTGACATCTTTTGACGTGATAGAAGTTTTGACAACACCTTTAATCCTGTGGGTGGTGTGAGATTTAGCAAACGATCACATCAAATCCAGCAATTGACACCAGTAGGAGGTGGATTGTCTGCATTTGGGATAGTGCTAACTGAGAAATCAACATCAGCAGGTGACGAGCCAGATGTTGGCTGAGATAAGGGACACACACTATGTCGCTGGTATCAGAAAACAACTGCCATGACACATTCCTTCACCGTGAAACCTGTCCTAAAGACCACTTGTACAGAAGGACCACCTGTCTACCGAGACCGCTGTAGGCTGGTCCATGGACCACCTGTCTACTGAGACCGCTGTAGGCTGGTCCATGGACCACCTGTCTACTGAGACCGCTGTGGGCTGCTCCATGGACCACCTGTCTACCGAGACCGCTGTGGGCTGCTCCATGGACCACCTGTCTACTGAGACCGCTGTGGGCTGCTCCATGGACCACCTGTCTACCGAGACCGCTGTAGGCTGCTCCATGGACCACCTGTCTACTGAAACCGCTGTGGGCTGCTCCATGGACCACCTGTCTACCGAGACCGCTGTGGGCTGGTCCATGGACCACCTGTCTACCGAGACCACTGTAGGCTGGTCCATGGACCACCTGTCTACCGAGACCACTGTAGGCTGGTCCATGGACCACCTCAGTGACCCTAAAGCACCTCTTGACCACCAATCAGGGGCGGCAGCAGCTCCCAAAAAGTGTGTGTGTGTGGGCTCTATTGTGAACGGATATGCATTAGTTATAAAAAGTTATCTCTTAATACATCTTTATCTCAAAAGTGGGTGTGTGGGGGGGAGGCTCAAGCCCCCTGCACCTGTCTACAGAGACCACCATTATTTGGTCCTTTGAGTGGCTGCTATAGACAGGGTTTACTGAATTGTATTTGCGTGAGAGTAAGTTGCAGTTACAGACTCAATTTTAGGCATTTGTTTCTAGAGTGCAAGTGGCCTGCCTAACGCTGCCTAGTTGGCATATCCTGAGATGGAATACAAAAATATCCAGAGAGAATACTAATATATCCAAAGAAAGAACACTAAGATATGACAGGATGCAGAAACAGTCAGATACAGGGTATTTGCACACACACACACACACACACACACACACACACACACACACACACACACACACACACACACACACGCACACACACACACCTCATGATTTCTGTTTTGATGGTTTTAACTCCTTGCAAAATGGCTGGATGAAGACTGCGGGGAGGGAAGACACGTGTCGCACAGACTAGATGTACAAGCTGCTACTTCCAACCACATGAACACTCGATGTCCAACCTTTGAGCAACTTTAGTACATTGCAGAGTCAGTTCAGTAGACAGCATTGCTTGTAGCTCTGTGAGGACGTGACTGCACTCGTCTCCCGCTCGCTGGGTGTGTAGTGGTCATGTGCAAGTCATGCGATCAACCCAGTGTCAAGTGAGAATCACATGAATGTCACATGACAACTCACCATTCTACTTCCCATGGCTTCATAGATGTTCTGCAGATTAACTCTCGACTGTTGGATATCATTCACCAGCATTAAGACCTTTTGCGGTGTGCAAAGCATTTTGCACAGTCAAACATAACCAGCGCAAAGTAGAAAATCTGACTTGATAGTCACACCCACCAGAGAGAGGTCCATTAAAAATTCATCCATGCATTCTCCAATCAGTTTGACGTAGCGATCAATCACAGTCCGGATGATCTCTGCAAATCTTTTGTAGTAGAGATGGTGAACGGCCATGTTTCCGCATGACAGTTTATCAAACACCTTGTTACCCTACAATCCCATGGGATAGAGGAAACCCACCAAATCATGACCATATAAGGCATGAATCCCACCACACAAGCACACCATTCTAACCTCATGAAGCCACCAAAAGATGTCGTAGACAGAGGAAGACAAGGGTTTGCCTTCCAGCCTAGCAAACTGGGAAGGGATTGACAACAGAAAAGTTCATCATTGGTCTGATCTCAGGTGTGTGCGTGTGTGTGCGTGTACGTGTGTGTGTGTGTGTGTGTGTGTGTGTGTGTGTGTGTGTGAGTGTGTG
>CAUJGJ010000085.1:75200-82700 GCA_963170055.1 Halisarca cf. caerulea
TGATGCGTGGCGCGCACCGTACCTGCGTCGCGAATGGTACAAACTTGAGTGGAACGGACACTGCAGCGAGCTGCGCATCCCAAAGAAACGCCTTCCGCTTCAACTCCACCAAGAGAGAGTCCGTCTGCTGTGCATTCTCGCTAAGAAAGGGAGAGAGGGACATAGAATACTACGAGACACAAATCAACGTAAAAGTAACTCACAAGCACATTTCCGTGGACCAAACGGGCGGTAACTCGGAGGTCGACTCAGTAGCTGCCTTCTCCGTTCCAACCGTGCATTGCACGTAGAGGGAATCCAGCGACGCGTCGTCCGGGACCGTACCATGGTTCACTGTAAGCAGAACGCGACAAGTAGAGTTACAGACACAACTCGAGGAGAAGTACAAACATCCGTGCTATGGAATGCACGACAGGTCATGGAGTGCAAGGCCGCCGGAAAGGCTAGAACTCTGCGGATCATAGACACTCAAGTTTATACTACGTAACCTGCTCTAATTGAGTACTAAGTCGCTACTAGCACGGGAGGTCAAATAGAAACTCTACACATATAGAGCAGGATGTGAACGATATCATCACATGAAGATGACCATCCGGAGTGCCCTACAATCCACAACAAATCTCATTCGACATGGATGGATCCTACCTTACCTAAGATCCACAACACTGGCATTTCTTTCTCTATGTGTGTCTGGCAATGGTGTCCTAATACTGAATCGATGGATACAATGGCCCACTTGCGGAAACAACAACTTTTACATGATTCTTCGCACACTTTGTATCCGGCATACGGGCTAATGAACCGGACGGGGGGATTCCCCCTCTTAGCTCGTCCCGTCGCTAAGACGGCAACATGGCGTCTGACAATTACAGCACTGACGATTTCGATTCGTCTGTTGCAAGTGAACTATCAATACGGAGTCCAAATGAAACATCTGTTTTTTATTCAGACGACGATGTTACTGGGGGAGAAGACTCGTTTAAAGAACTTTCACGTAAACAAAGACTTGCAGACAGCAGAACTGGTTATTCCCGCGCTCCACAGGACAGCTCTGCAGTAGTGGGTGGACGCGGTCCGCAAGTGCCGGTCACGAGCACTTCGGTGAGAAATGCAGTGTTCGAGGAATGGAAAAAAAGAAAAGAGGAAAAACTGAAAGGAACAAAAAAGGATTTGAAGAAACTATCCTCCAACAAATTAACTGCAGGCAAAACACGAAAGGAAAATGAAAATTACAAGAAAAAGTGCGATGAAGCAGTCGAAAATTGGCATTTGAAGAAGAAAGAGGCTGAAAAGAAAAGATTGAAAGAGCAAAAAGAACTGAAAGGTTTGGGACATTCTCTGCATGCTCATGTTTTGTCCATTTCATGAACTCCTATTTGTTCTTACAGAGAAAGAAGACAAGGAGAAGAGGGAGAGAATGGAAAGAGTCCTGAATGCTTCCGAAAACACAATGCAAGATTGGATTAAATGTAAAACAAAGAAATTACAAGAAGAACACAAGAAGAAACTACAACAGGAGAAAGAGCTCCAAGAGAAGATTAAGCAGGAAGAAATAGAGAAAGAAGAAGCAACCAAAAAAGCTTTTGATACTTGGAAAAAACAGAAGGATGAGAAAATCAAAGAGGCTCAACGCATAGAGCAATTGCAAATAGCACAAAAGAAGAAAGAAGCAGAAAGCCAGGCAATGGAGCGAAACAAAGATTCAGATGAGGCTAGGAAAGCTTGGGAGAAACAGAAACTATCTAGTTGCAGTGATGTCTCCCTCAGCAGGAATGCAGAGCTGCAACCGGCTTGGAGGCCTGCTAGAGCAATGAAGTATGCCTACCCAAAGCATATGTACTCAAACCAATGCTCAGAGGATGATAAAGAGTTGAAAATAGCACATAAACAACAAACAAAAACAACAGCTGTCTCACAAACAAAAATGCTGGGAAAAGATAAACAATTGACAAAGAAGACAGTTCATGTTTGTTGTCAGACTCTGGAGTACTGGTGCTCCTGCGACGACTGATCTCTCCACTCACTCAGTCTACCTTGTTCTTGTGAACTTGGAAGGAAGGCACAACCCATCGTCCACATGAACACTGACTTCCTGTACAGCAACAGCAGACACAAACAGACATGACATTATGTGTGTGTGGTGTACAGTAAATGTTTGTGTGCGGGGTGTACAGTACATGTTTGTGTGTGGTGTACAGTACATGTTTATGAAAGGAGTCCATGATTGTACTAGCTGAACACAACCTGACTGGTGACTACAGTTGGGACAAGAAATTTCATGGTGGGTTAGAGAAGTTAGTCAATTAGAGGGCTTAGGAGATTAGAGGGGTTGGGTGACGTACATACACACATGTTGGTTCGTAGAGTATGTGTATATATTTTGCATGAGGATATAATATCTGTAGCAAATGGGAATTCCATTGTAGTCAATGACTGCATGCCACTGTGAGGCTGCACTGGTATATAAACCTCCCTCCCTCTCTGTTCCCTCCCTCTCTGCTCCCTCCCTCTCCCCTCCCTCCCTCTCCCCTCCCTCCCTCTCTGCTCCCTCCCTCTCCCCTCCCTCCCTCTCCCCTCCCTCCCTCTCCCCACCATTCCTCTCTCCCCTCCCTCCCTCTCCCCTCCCTCCCTCTCCCCACCATTCCTCTCTCCCCTCCCTCCCTCTCCCCTCCCTCCCTCTCCCCACCATTCCTCTCTCCCCTCCCTCCCTCTCCCCTCCCTCCCTCTCCCCTCCTTCCCTCTCCCCTCCTTCCCTCTCCCCTCCTTCCCTCTCCCCTCCCCCTCTCTCCGCTCCCTCCCTCTCCACTCCCTCTCTCTCCCCTCTTTTTCTCCTCTCCCCTTAATTTTCACATGACAAAACTTTCAAGCTTCACAAATTCACAGCTACCCATGAAATTTAAGTCCACAAAACATCAAGAATCCATATTTCATGCTCTCACCTGCCCAGTTGAAGGAACCTAACTTGGCAGAACACTTGGGGCAAGTAATCAGCGATGAGTGAGACCCTATAATCAATGGCCCCATCCACTCTATGGGCTCAATGAAGAGAGAAGTACACTCTGCGGAGGATGAGGGTGTGGTCAAAGGGGTGTGTGTCTGATGGAGCGAGGCTGAAGAAGTAGGCGGGGTTAGCACTTCATCTCTCTTTGACCACTTGAAAGATTCCTGTCCTTCTCCTAGCTCATGTTGTAAGACATTCATGTCCCTGAACAAGCCTCTCCTGGAAGAAGCACACAGCAGACAGGATTGTCAACAAGATGTGCGAAATAGAGGAAATGGGAAATTTGCACAGTGTGGAACACACACAACCGATGATGATGCATGCACACACATACACACCACTGATGCATGCACACACACATACACACCACTGATATGGAACGCCGAATGCGACAAAACCTAGCCTACACGCGAGATGAACGAAAACCGTTTCTGCAAATCGATTCTCCAAAATCGATTTACCAAAATCGATTCTCCAAAATCGATTCACCAAAATCGACTCACCAAAATCGATTCATCAAAATCGATTCTCCAAAATCGATTATCCAAAATCGATTATCCAAAATCGATTCTCCAAAATCGATTTGCCTACAGCTAAATCGTTTCTGCAAAATCGATTTTGCTAACCCTATATATAGCTCTGACCTTAATTAACCCTATGTTTTGTTGGGTCTGTGCTTTTACCTATGACCCTAGACACCTGTAAAGAAGTCCATATCTCTGTAGTCACCTTCGATCTATCATATCTGTCTTAGCTAATATACTTTTCTTTCTTTTGTACATTGTATCCCTTGATTTGAATAATAATGTGTCTCCCCTCACCCTGTCCATGTGCATGCGTGAAAAAGGTGTATAAAAACCATTTATAAATGATAAAAGGATGTACGATTGACACAGGATCGGTGCAAAAAGCCGTTATCAATAATGGATTCTCCAAAAACACTTGGAACAAGGGTAAGTTGCAAAACCGGTACAGGGCTAGGTGGGCAAAGGGCAAGACAGACATAGGGCTAGACGAGTATAGGGCTACACATACATGAGGCTAGATGGGTATAGGGCTAGACAGAGTTTAGTTGGATTGAGTGCACACTGTGCAAATTCCTACATCCCGCATGTGCAGCACATTATGCAGTACATATGTGCTGCGGGATGTAGGAATTTGCACAGTGTGCCCTCAGTCCAACTAAACACTGTCTAGCCCTATACCCGTCTAGCCTCATGTATGTGTAGCCCTATGCTTGTCTAGCCCTGCTTATTATGAACATATACACCTGTTCAGTGTACATACATATATACAGTCCATGCAAGTGCTTTATTACTTGCACAAGAATTTACATGACATTGTCTGTTGTGTATGTATGTATGATCCGGTGTATGTTTTATGTGTGTGTGTGTGTGTGTGTGTGTGTGTGTGTGTGTGTGTGTGTGTGTGTGTGTATTATTTCAAAATTGTGTACTTGGAATATTCTTTTGAAGTGCACATGTGACATGGTTGATGTGCATCAACAAATAATGAAAGCATTCTTAAGCAGGTATTCTCAATGCAAAAGACTTGTTAACATCACTGTGTGTTGATGAAAAAAAATTAGGACATGGATGGTGCTCAGCCAAATGCATGATCCAACCCTTATTGGATTAGACACATGAGAACACATGCAGCGCATGCATTGAAGAGGTGAACATGCCCACACACATGCATGCGCCACACACACACGTACACACACACACACACACACACACACACACACACACACACACACACACACACACGTACACGTGCATACACATGCATGCACTTTACACAAGGTTATCAGCTAAGACAGATATGATAGATCAAAGGTGCATGACTACAGTGATGACATTGTGGACTTCTTTACAGGTCTCTAGGGTCTTTGGTATAAGTATAGACCAACAAAACATAAGGTATACGGTTAGTGCTGTGGAAGATGTTTAGGGTCTAGGTCAGACCTAGGGTCAGCAAAATCGATTTTGGTAAATCGATTTCGGAGAATCGATTTCGGAGAATCGATTTCGGAGAATCGATTTCGGAGAATCGATTTTGGTGAATCGATTTTGGTGAATCGATTTTGGTGAATCGATTTGGAGAATCGATTTTGGTAAATCGATTTTGCTGAACTTGAACGACCCTTTAGCATTAGGCAAAATCGATTTTCGCAAATCGCGTCTGGTAAATCGATTTTGCAGAAACGGTTTTCGTTCATCTCGCGTGTAGCCTAGGTTTTGTCGCATTCGGCGTTCCATACACTGATGCATGCACACACATACACACCACTGATGCATGCACACACACACCACTGATGCATGCACACACACACCACTGATGCATGCACACACACCACTAATGCATGCACACACACCACTGATGCATGCACACACACATACACACCACTGATGCATGCACACACACACACACCACTGATGCATGCACACACACATACACACCACTGATGCACACACACATACACACCACTGATGCATGCACACACACACACCACTGATGCATGCACACACACACATACACACCACTGATGCATGCACACACACATACACACCACTGATGCACACACACATACACACCACTGATGCATGCACACACACACACCACTGATGCATGCACACACACACACCACTGATGCATGCACACACACACCACTGATGCATGCACACACACACCACTGATGCATGCACACACACACCACTGATGCATGCACACACATACACACCACTGATGCATGCACACATACACACACACACACACACACACACACACACACACACACACACACACACACACACCACTGATGCATGCACACACACACAAACACAAATGATGCACACACCTGCACTTTCTGCACTTATATATCCTTCCGTCCATCTTCATGACACCAGGGTCCTCAGCAAGACCCAAACTCTCCGTGAATCCATTCTCTCTCATCTCCTTGGTCCACAGTTTGAGGCGGTAAGCTCTGAACAGTTTGTACCCAACGTCCAAAGAACACTTCATGGCTTCCCACATCTTCAGCTGGTGTATAAAGCCAGGATTAGGCCTGAGTAACCATGGAAACCAACACAAACCTAATATGCACTGTACATAAAGGTATGTAGACTTCATTTACACACACACACACATCACTCACTGTATGTCCCTACAAACTCGTTCACAGTGATTCAGTGTGTCCCTTAGGGACTCCCCCTTTGACCACATCAGATAAGCCACAACAACTGTCGGACTCCTCGACTGTCCATAAGAGCTGGATGGGCAACAAATGGAGGAGGATGGTAGGAGAGGTAACACATACATATACTAGACGTAACACACACACACACAATGTGTGCAGCCATTCGGCTACACTAGTACAAATTGCGGTACTATGCTAGTCTCGTACAGACCCTGTTGTCATGTCTGTACAACCCCAGACACTCTAGTCTATGGTACAACATAGTGTCGAGTATCGATGTACATACACATGATGAGTTAACGGTTGTGTAGTATTGTCAACCGCTCACCAGTGAACTAGAACACTCTCTTCACTGACGACCGCTTCATTGATGTACTGGACACAATCAGGCAACTTGGTCAGCAAGTCTTCCGTAGGAAGGTCAAATGCCTCGACAAAGAAGGTTTTCACTTTGTTCTTAAGCGCCCCCTTCCAGTTTGGGTCAGCGTTGGAGATAGTTAGGACACGCCAAATATGTCTGTACCTCTCGTCTCGTTCGTCGACAGCAACAGCGTCTTTCCAGTCCCCGAGAAAGACAAAAGGAACAATCTCGTACATGAGGGTACGGGTGTGCCCTGGTGCATGACACTCACGTGACAATCAGCCCTAAACAGGTACAGTATATCATAGCTCCTGTTCCTGTCTACGTACATGTTCATTATAGCACGCAACCACTCTGCGTTTCCAGATCGAAAGTTGCTCTCCTGCATTTTCAAGTTCATTATGGGCCCGAGTATGCTAATGGAAATAACCGCAAAAGAGCAGAGAAATTAATTTGCATGAGCTAGATAGAGTCGAGTAAAAAGCTAACTATTCGTTTCCTTTTCTTCACTTTCTTGATGGTCTGATGCTTGTTTCTTAACTGTCTCTTCTTTTATCACATCTCCTGATTTGCCATCTTTAAGTTCATTTCTTTGGCTGCTTCCTTGGTTAATTCCTGTTAGTTCTTGTGCTCTTTTCCCCACAAAGTAGGGCTGAAAAATGTATAACCCACTTGCAATCCCCAACACAGTGGCTAGCACTACCGGACCAAACGGAAGTCTTCCTAACATCACTTGCCCTCCAAGATCCCCACCATTCCAACAAGGTATTCGATTGCCATTCAGACATTACGTCATTTAGTGGGCGGTAATTAGCAAACCTTACGTGTTTTCCTTCGTACGCCTGCCAACAGTATTGGACAGTGTGTGCGTGATCTATGTTCTACCTACTCTCTCCTGGGCGTGTTTGAGGAAAAAGAACTTTCACTGAAGGAATAACC
>CAUJGJ010000085.1:95200-107700 GCA_963170055.1 Halisarca cf. caerulea
TGGCTGACTGATTGGAATCTTGTTGCTTAGCAACCACATCATCACTTTGATGCACATCATCTTTTGATCGCTTGTTCAATGAATGCACAATTCCACGATCAAAGATTATCTCAACTTCTAAATTCTTTATGTCGCCATGGCGACTGTTGAAATCGGAAACTGCGATTTGAACATCAATTCTGTCTGTAGACGAAGACAAAGATTCAAGTTTGACTTGATGCAGCAGTTCTGTGTATGAGGATACAGCATTC
Organism: Halisarca cf. caerulea; assembly: GCA_963170055.1. Classification (NCBI taxonomy): domain Eukaryota; kingdom Metazoa; phylum Porifera; class Demospongiae; order Chondrillida; family Halisarcidae; genus Halisarca; species Halisarca cf. caerulea. The sequence goes on from CAUJGJ010000085.1 coordinate 95,452, forward strand.
AGACCAGTCAATACAATCTTCCCACTGCTGGCGTAGAGTACACACAGACCGCGGTCTCGAGCTGTCATCAGATCCAAAACAAGAGAGCAATTGCTGGTAGCCACACAAGGGTTTGAGGAGATGTCAACCATCAAGCCTTCTATCACTGATGTCTGTTCATCAGCATCGATTGTAACATTCTCAAATAGGGGAATACCCTTAGACACCTGGGTGAATGCTACCGAAATCAGTGGGCGTGGCAGGTTAATATCAACGCTGTATTCGTGATTGTGAAGTACGTTGATCACTGTTCCGTAGTGCCCCAGGTACTGCTCCCCATCCCAAGTGTAGATCCTAGTGAATCTCCTACCCGGAGTGGGGTGTGTGTGGCTGTTGCGATACACCAGGGCTTTAACAAGCATTTCAAAATTCTTAGCATCTGTTGTGACCTCAAATGTTAGATATCCGGTGAAAGGATCCACCGAATAGTTGAAGTCCTTTGGTTGGAAGAGTTGGAGGTAAGTGTCGTCAATGTCCATTCGCTCGGCACACGAGACAAGGGTGAGGAGTTGTGAGGCTGAAATGGTGTCGTTGGTGACAACAGCAGTACCGGATAAAGCACCCACAAACCTGACCCTCTTACTGAGTGTTTGAGTGAGATCTGATGTACCGAGAGTGATCAGAAGAGGCGGAGGGAGGACGGACGGAGGTTGGGTTGGCAGCATCTTTGCCACCATTTGAACTCCATTCACAAACAACGTAACCTTTTGTCCGTTAACTGTGATGGCAACATGGACCCACTTTAACTTGGAAAAGGATAAATTCCAACTGACACTGGAACCCATGATATGGAAAACTAATTGATTCATCATCAACTGAAGATAGACAGACGTACTTGCCAATGTACTCGCCTGCCTTAGAGTGAAAATGGTGCCAAATGTGTTGATTTGAATCCAAGTCACAAAGGAAAATTTGTCAAGTTGAAGAGGATCATAGTAAAGGTTAGTGAGGTAGCCTCTGCTTTTGAAGTAGTATCCAAGATGCTCACCTCCATAAAAGGGTACAACTCTCATATGCTCAATTGGGGGAATCCCCCATGTTGGATTTGGGAGCAGGGACAGAACAGAGTGCACCCCACATTCTCCCAACATGATGTCGATGGATCGCTCCTTCCGGTCACAACTGGTTCTTCGATGGTGGATCAACGAGACCAGAGTCTTGTAAGTAGCCACACCCGTGTCTTCATCCTTGAATCCTAGATGTGGGGCAACTGTTACCATGGAAACATTACCGGTTGGTTTAAACCACACAGGTACAGCAGGATCTGTTATGAAAGAAGCCAAATGATCGTTTTCAGCAATGATGCGCACAACAATTTCTCTGATGACAAAGAATTCTCCATCAGATATGTTCAAGACAATGACTCTTGCTCTTGTGAGGGGCTCATCGTCGTGATTGTAGTAAATGGCATTCTTTAGGTAGGTGGCAAGGTACTCTGGTGTTGTGGACTTGACTGTGATGTGTGACTGGTCCTTCAATTCAATCCTGACTCCTTCAGAACCCTCAAATCCTTTTGTCTGCAGACCTTCTTTAACGGTCATCTTGTGGTCGAGGTCTTTCAAGACAACAGTGGCCGAGAGCTCACCATAACAGTCCTCATCTTCAATTTCAATGTTCTCAAACACATTCAAAGCTGAGCCTTCGCCAACAGTCAGTTCACTTGCATGCAAAATCACTGACACTGGGTGACGATTCACAGGAGCAACTGTCACCATGACAACAGCACTGGTACTGAAGGGGGAATCACCATCAAGGTCCCTTGCAACAAGATGGAGTCTGTAGTTGTCACGGTCACAGTAGCTGAGAGGGGCAGTGAGGTAGAGACTGCAGTTATCATGTACAGCAAACATGGCTGACCCCTCAACTGAGCAGGTGAATTGACCCGCAAGACCAGCATCTTCATCAGTGACTTCTGGTGTAAAAACAGGAGGTGATAGAGTGGGAGTGGTTTCGGGGAGGGTGATCGAGTATGTGTGGGCGGAGAACTTGGGCGGAAACTCGTTGATATCTCCCACGGTAACCCGGACAGTGAGGGTGCTACAGAGGTTTCCCCCATCACACACCACATATTGAAGGTCAATCAATGAGGGACCACTTTCCAGATCAACAGCCTTGCGTACTATTGTCCAGATGAGAGTGTCATTTGATGATGTCCGCTTTGTTTTGATCTTAAAGTACTTCTCACCTCCACCCACTAGTTCAGCAAACGAGATGGTTCCAAAGAGCTCACTGTCATCTTCATCACGAACCAGAAGGGACAGAGCAATAATTTGTGTACCGGGTGGTGTGTTCTCATACACCACTACGTTCTGGAGGGGTGTTGTGCTGAACTTGGGGGGGGTGTCACCAGCAGCTGCTGAAATATTGGGGGAGTGTTCATTCACGTCACGAATGCGAATTTTAACTACAGTCTGACTTGATAGACCGCCCTGGTCTTGGACCTTAATGGTTACCATAACAACCCGCTTCTTTGATTCAAAATCCATTAGACGAATCAACTTCAAAGCTCCTGTTTCAGAATCGATATCAAAAAACACTTTGTCCCCGACGACACTGTACCGTAGATCAGACCTTTCTGTGTCTCTGTCCCCGTCTGATGCTTCGAGGACAAGAGCAGTTGTACCAACTGGTGTGCTCTCTGGAAGGGCGAGAGTGAATCTCGGCTTTGGAAACACTGGCGTGTGTTCGTTCACGTCTCTGACAAACACGGTAACATGGGATCTTTTTGACTCCATTCCACCGGCATCTACTGCAAATACTTGAAAGTGGAAACTGTTTGGATCACTTTCAGCATCAAACACTTTAATAGAAGTCAGGGTTCCATTCTGAGTTACATAAAATGGAATGGAATCTGAAAGCTGGAAGCTAACAATGGTTCCATAATTCCCTCCATCTTGATCAGAAGCACTGAACTGTATCAGTGGTCCAGGAGCCGCACCTTCGTCGATACTAGCAGTGTACATCTCCCTGCCCAATACGGGAGGGTACTCGTTGCTGTCTAGAACAACGATCTCCACTTTGACCGGCTGCGGGCAGTGGAGAAATCCGTTTGTGATTGAAACATGGAAAGTTACATTTTGAGTCATTTCATAGTCAAAGGCAGAGACAACCGAGACCAGACCATCTCGACTCACGTACACATTACTTGACAAATGTTCCGGGTCCACTACTGAGAATATCAGAGTCCCATTTCCATCGTTGTAAGGAACGGGAATGGAAACAATGGCTTCCTCTGGTATTGTGTTTTCATCCACCCCTGCTGTGTACTCATCTCTCTCAGCACAAGGGCTCTTGTCAGGGATGTTGCTAACAGTCACTTCCACACTTGTGGAGCCCTCCAAACCTCCAATATCAGTGGCTACAATCTCAAAAGAGTAGAAATTTGGAGAAGATTCATAGTCCAACTCCAGAGTAAGAGAAACTTCACCGTTGCCATTGACAACAAAAGGGACTTCCCGTGAGCTTCTAATGGAGTACACAACTTTCTTGTACTCTTCACTGGAATCCAAATCGTACGATTCCACCTTCAAGACTACACTATGAGTAGGATGGTTTTCAGCCACTGAAACATGATGGATGCCATCAGAGAAGAAGGGAGAATTATCATTAACATCCCGCACAGAGACAACAACTCGGGCCACATCTGTTAGTCCCTTCCCATCAGTAGCTGTCACTTTAAACTGATACGAACGACTAAACCTCTCATAGTCCAAGTTCCGTTTTGCTGTGATCGTCCCATTGGCAGAGACTTCAAAGATATCTCCTCCGGCTTCTGCTGCTGGAATTGAGTACACAACCTTGCTGTACTCAGAAGTTCCATCACGGTCATCAGCCTCAATTCGTCCAATGAAACGAGAATTCTCCAAAACCACAAAACTATACGATGAATTTCTAAACTGAGGGGAGTGGTCATTGACATCTGTGAGAGATATGACAATTTTGATGGATTCTAATGATGGAAAGTTCCCATCATCAACAGCTAGTGATAGAGTGTAGATGTGGTCATCCATTTCATAGTCCAACTGTTTGGTGTTGTAAACTACTGCTTCTGAGCCTCTTTCACCTTTCTTCACAGCAAAGAGAAGACTGCCTGCTAAGGTGAAGGTGAAATTACTGCCAGTTACACCTTCAGGCCATTTGTCACCGTCTTCCACAGGAATTCGAAGGTTGTACCCTTCCCTTTTGATATTCTCCTCAACTTGGACATTGTACACGAGTTTGAGGAAGAATGGAGGCAAGTCGTTCTCTGGAAGCACTTTGATGATGACTTTAGTCGAGTTCACTGAAGAGTGGAGTCCATCAAATGCTGTCACATTGAATTCCAAATATGGCATTATGAGGAGCTCGTAATCAAATGTTCCCATGACAAACACACCTCCATCTTCCATCAAGACAATACCATCTGGGATTTCCCCAACAGCATGATAAGTAAGCGGATTCAGGCGGCCATCTTGGTCCTGTGCAGACACAGACAGGACTGGTCCCATGGGATGGACGTTTTCCTTCAGTTTGTATTCAAACAAGCTCTGAGTGAAGTATGGCAGATTGTCATTGGTGTTCTCAACTAGCACACGGACAGTGGCCGGCTGTGAGCTAGTCAAATTCCCTTCTCGAACAGACACAGAGAACTCATAAGTACTGGTGGATTCGAAGTCCAGTGAGCCATTCAAGACCACTTCACCACTCGGCACAACGTAAAAAGGGAGAGCAGCTGTGGAGAGAATGCTAAATGACAGAGAATCTGATTGTAGATCTTTGTCAGTGACATTGAGTTTGGCGATGACATCGGCTGCTTGGTCTTGAAGGATAATGGGAAAGGAATTCTCAGAAAGTGTTACTTCATACAGCAATGGGTCAAATTTAGGAGGGAATTCGTTACTATTGGAGATGGTCACCATGACTACAGCAGCACCCTCCATTCCTTCACCATCAAAAGCCAAAACCTCAAATTTGTAGGAATTTGGTTGTGTTTCAAAGTCGATCTCCTTCACCAGTTTAACCATGCCTCGAGGTGTTACCTCAAAACTGTCTGGCACACCCACTCCTTCGTAATGCGTCACCATCCCATAAGCCAAGCTGCGGTCCTTGTCCGTAGCTTGCACCGTCAGTACTTCCGTACCCACAGCTGTTGCTTCACTGATGTCGACGGAGTACAGAGGAGAGGAGAAAGAAGGAGGGAATTCGTTAACGTCCATTGGGAAGATGCTCACATTAGTAGAAGTACAACTGATCTTGCTGTCACATGCTTTGATGACAAGCTCAATAACATCAGGGCAACCCTCATAATCAAGAGGTGTGTCCAGAAAAATTTCACCCGTGGAGGTAATGCTGACATCTATGGGGCAGGTTGAATTAAGGGACTTTCCCTTGGCAATTTTATATGTAACTGTACTGAACTCTTCAGACAAGTCGGCATCAAAAGCTGTTACATGACCCACAAGCCCCGCCTTGTTTTCTTGTACAATAAATGTATATTTGTCATCAGAAAATATCGGTTTGTTGTCATTTTCATCTCTTATACTGATCCTGATCAGGAAAGGACTGATGGATTGTAGACCACCTCCATCTGTTGCTAAGAAACGCAGTTCAAAAGACGACAAACCCAATTCATAGTCAAACGACCTCACATTGAACACAGTAGCTGACCCGTTGCCATGGTAATGAATATCAAAGTAAGGTGAGGGTGTTATTAGAACCATAGACACAACATCACCGTGACCAGGAGTCACAGCATCCTGGTCTGCATCATGTGCTGTCAGCAAAAAAGAGTATTCTCCTGGGGGCGTGGTCTCAGGGATTATATGTTCCTGTTCCTCACTTGCTATAACTGGTCTGAACTCGTTTACTGGTAGGACATGTATTGTGAGTATAGCTAGCTCAGCTGAGGAAAAATGACCATCATTCACTTCAAATTTGAATTGGAAATGGGAACTGCTCTCAAAGTCAAATGGCTGACTAATGTGAACATGTCCTGATTGATCTACAAATAAAAACTGTTCAGGTCCTGAAACCAGTTTGAAAGAAATTGGATCTCGGTCTGGATCTATAGCCTGAAGTGATGTAATGGGATGTGAAGGGGCTTCCCCTTCCCTGACACTATAGTTGTACCTCACTACAGTGAAGTGAGGAGGAGCTTTGTTGACCGGATCTACCATCACTGTGACATGAACTCTCTGAGATCTCAGCCCACCGTTGTCAATAGCAACAATGACAAAACTGAAATTTTGGTATCGAGTAACCTCTCCCTCAATCTTTAACTCACCATTGGGAGAAAGTGAAAAAGGGATTTCCCCACGACTCAGGATAGAGTAGTCTACAACCTTGTTAAACTGATCACTTTTGTCTTCGTCAATACCTTTTAAAGTTTTAATAACTGATCCTTTCTTCAAATCTTCTGGAATTCTCAGACTGAAATTTGTTGCCATAGTAACCTCATCATCCTGCACTATGAAAGGTCTGTTGTCGTTGGAGTCAAGTAAAGTGACAGCAATTGATGCAGTGCCCGTAAGTCGGCCTGCATCCATGGCAATGACTGAAAAATGATAAACATGTGCATCAACTTCATAATCAAGATGGCCGACAGAAGAGATGTCACCAGTGGTAACATTAACAGAAAAGAGACGACTGTCTTCTCCAAATAAGGAATAATTCAGGATTCTAAATTTCATAGAAATGTCAGAATCAAAGGCCTTCACTTTCAAGAAAGTTTTACCTTCCCTAGTTGCCATCTCCGTGACATTGCTGCTGTACAGATTCTGCTCAAACACTGGATTGTTGTCGTTTTCATCAGTAACATTTATCATCAGCAAGTGAGTAGCCATCTTTCCACCACCATCTGTTGCCTTGACTACCACTGCATAGCTGTGTGGATCACTCTCATAGTCAAACATTCTCTTGTTGAACACAGCACCTCTGCGGGTGATTCGGAAGAACTCGGAGAATGGCCCGTCCAATGAGTATGTTACTCTCCCAAAAAGGCCGAGATCTCGATCCACTGCCTTGAAAGCCGCAATACTCGCGTCGGACAGAAGGTTTTCTGACAGAAATGCCTGGTAAGGTCCATCCAGCTCAGGATAGTACTCATTAACATTGAGTACAAAAATGTGAATGATGGCGGGAGACATGGCCATGTTTTCACCATCTGATATTGTCACACGGAAAGTGTGGTTTTGTTCACTTTCAAAATCCTGCATTTGAGTGATGTAGACGTAACCTAATGAGTCTACTTTCAGCACTGAAGTCGGAGAAGGAAGGAGTTGAAACACCATCTTCTCCCCAGTTGTGTCGGGGTCAGAGTATTCCAGTTGTCCCAGCACGAGTGGATGATCAGCACTGGCTGATTCGTTTTCCCTCAATTCAAAGACATAGAGAAGCTGATGGAATGATGGCGGCTTGTCGTTAGCATCAAGAACTGTCACAATCAGAGTCAATACGGAGGAATTGCCACAGATCAAGTCAACCTTTCCCATTCCCATATCATTACTGGCTTGAATTTGGAACTGGTACGAATTCACTCCTCCTGGTACATACTCCAACTCTTCACCAAGACTGACACGACCCGACAAGGAGACCACGATGGAGGGAATTTCCCCATTTTTCAAAGTATATGTGATTGTGTTATGCACAGCACTGCCATCCCTGTCAGTTGCCATGACATTCGTGAGTGTGGTACCGGGGTTCGTTGTCTCGGGTATGGACACAGCAACAGTGCTGTCGTGAAAGAGAGGACAGAATTCATTGACATCACTCAATGTCACAGTGACAGGTAGTGATGCAGAGTGACCAGCTGTGTTGGTTGCCATGACTTCAAAGGAGTAGAATGTGGGATCACCTTCATAGTCCAGCTTCCGAGTGTTGAAAATGTTTCCATTCCCATCTACATCAAATGGAACATCGGAATCAGACTTGATTCTGTACTCCATTGAAAACTGATTGGGTGCAATACAGGACTCCAGTGCAGCATTGGGCTGAGCTGTCACTCTAATGATATTCATGACTTCATTCTCATCCAACGATAATCTATGTGAGATGCTTCCCACAAAAACAGGTGGAAACTTGAGTGTGCGTTGAACGTGCACGTCCACCTTCAGTGGCACAAGGGACTGCTTCCCGTCCTCATCAACAGCTGTAACTGAGAGCTCAAAATGACATTCATTGATATCACGAGCTGGAATGAGAGATTTCAACTCCATTACTTGTGTGTTTGAGTTGTAAACAGCTTCAAACAGTTCTTCATTTGTGTCTGTGGCAATGGTGAAGGTCAAGTTGTGTCCGGTAAGATACCTGTGTGGATCCACGCAACACCAGTGTGACAATGGGGAATCTACTCCCCCACTTCCTGTGATGATGTCATCATCTACGATGGGGATTTCCAGTATGGTCATTGGCTCTGCATTTTTAGTGATGGTTGTCGAAGCAACAGGCTCATTGAATCGTGGGGGGTTATCATTTACATTGAGAACACAGATGGCAACTGATACATTGCGGACCAGATTAAACTTGTTTGTAGCAGACACATCCAGTTCAATATGAGATTCTCCCTCAAAATCTAATGGTCCTTCAAGAAATAAACGGCCATTTTTCCCAGACAGAGAAAAAGGTGCTTTTGTTTTCTTTAGAGTGTACTCATACCTCAGTATCTCAGGCCCCCTGTAGTGATCGTTGAGAGTGAGGAGAGGTTCAGGTGAGGGGTCATTTTCCTTCACCTCCAAGCAGTGATCTGACGGAATGGTTCCCAGATCCAGTCCACCAAACCTCACTTCAACTGTTGCGGGGAGGGACTGGTAGCCATCTTGATCCTTAGCTACCACACTGAACTCGTAGTTCGGAGCAAGTCTAGTGTCTCCTGTGAAATGAGCTGTGATCAGACCAGTGTGGTCTAACTGGAAGGGCAGGGCAATATGGCTGCTAGGTTGGATCACATAGTCAGAAATACGTCCAGTTCCATCACGATCGTGTGCCGCAATCCTACCAACCGTCTCCCCAAATGTAATGTTTAGACCAATCTCAAAAGTGAGAGAAGACGGAGTGAACTCAGGTACATACTCATTCTTGTCCTGCAGCATCACTGTGACAGAAGCTGTGGCTGTGTTAACACTGTCAGAAGCTTGTATCACAAAGTCCATGGGCTGGTTGAGGATTTCTTCGTAATCCAGCACCTCATCTGATGAAATCTGTCCAACTGATGGGTCAAGAATTTGAAATGGAACTTCAGATGTCAAAATGGAATAGGAGATAGTATTGTGGGCAGGGTCTTTGTCACTATCAAAAGCTCTTACAGTGAACAAAGTACTGTTCACCGCATTACCCTCCAGAATAATAAATTCATAACTTTCTTGTGGAAACACTGGAGGTTCATCATTCATGTCATTGATAAACACTGTCACTCTTGTTGGGACCAGTGTGATCTGGTTATTACTGGATGTCGCTGTCACATTAAACACATACTGATTAGGTAGCCCTGAGGTATCGTAATCCATATTTCGAGTGAGGAAGATGGTCCCATTTGCAGAAACAGTGAACGGCAGAGATGGAAGAACAGGAATGACTGTGTAGGAGACAATAGTGTCAGGGACATCCCCATCAAATGCACGCACGGAGAAGATTGGTCCCATGGCCATGCTTTCTGCAATGGAAAACGAATAGTCATCTTCTTCAAACTGAGGAAGAAACTCGTCCACATTGTGAACATTCACTGTTAGGGTGGCAGGGTGTGGGCATTCCAGGAACAGCCCACTTAGAGAGATATTGACAATGTATTGAGTTGCCTGTTCGTGGTCCAGCGGCTCAAGCAGGAACACTCTCCCAAACTTGTCAACTGAGAAGCGGCCATCATAGTCAGTCTCCAACGTAAATGAAGTATCTCTAGCATTGAAGCCCCCGCAGACGTCAATCCTCCAGATGTTAACGTGGACTTGTTGGTTTTCCTCAATGTTGAATGTTCCTTCTGGTTCACACGGACAAGGAGGTACGTCGTTCACGTCTTCCACGGTTACAAACACTCGTGCAGTCACGCCCAGTCCTCCGCCATCTTTGGCAATGACTAGAAAATCATAATTGACAACGGATTCATAATCCAAAGCTTCAGACAATGCAATGATTCCAGTTTCCTTTCCTATTTCAAATGGAACCTTCTCTTGCGATTTGGGAATCAGATCATAAAAGACTTTCCCATAAATAGGACCAACATCGTTATCAGTTGCTGCAACTTGGTAAACCACATACCCCGGGGGTGTGGTCTCCAGGAGGGTGATGCTGTGTGTAATGTTCTTAAACTTAGGAGGGAATTCATTGATGTCAACGATCGAGACTTCAACACGTGCTGTTGCCTCAAGCCCCCCTGAGTCTGTGGCTACCACATTGAACAATATAACACTAGGCAGTAACTCAGCATTAAGACGGTAGTTGTTTGTGATACGACCAAACGAGTCAATGCGAAAAGGCACAGGAATGCCGTCGATGAGCTCAATGTGATAAAAGAGAGTACGGCTTTCTGGATCTGTTGCCCGAACAGCTAATGTGACATCTCCGACTTCTTCATCAGTTGCAAAGCTGTAGACATCTTGGGTGAACTTGGGTGGCACATCATTGATGTCCGTGATGTAGATGTATAGATAGAACGACTGAGATTTCTGATGGCCATCAAACGCCTCAATCTGAAGTGTATACCTTCTGTGCCCACTTTCATAATCAAAGGACTTTGTGTTGACAATGACTGGCTTGTTGGGATCATCATCACTGTAACGTACAGCAAAGGGGAATTCCTGGCTTGGCCCCTGGTACAATGACATCATAATAGTGATATTGTCTGTAAGACCGTCATCATAGACATCCCTGTCCTCCACCATCAGCTGGTAGGACCACGTCTCTGGGGGCGTGTTTTCCTCTATCTCCACATCAGTGTCCCTGTTAGTAATACGTGGAGGGTTGTCGTTTGTGGGGAGAATGTTAATTCTGACGGTAGTGGTGAGATGGTAGTCGGGATGGGTCACAGAGATGTTGAAGGTGGTACAAGGTAGGATTTCAGCTTCAAAATCAAGAGTAGATATGAGATAGACTCTTCCTGCTTGATCCATGTGGTAGAGCCGCAGACACTGATCGCTGAGGATGGTGTAACGAGGACGATGGAAGGAACGAAGGGGAGGGTTCTCTACTGTGATTTGAAGAAGATGTTTGTACGGAATCCTGTTCTCTTCCACAGATACTTCGTACAGTTTGGGTACATGAGGAGGTGCTTGTCGTGCAGAGCGCGCCCTTAGATCATCTGCAGGGAGGATGGGTGGGTTGGTCAAGGGGAGAATATGTACATGCTGAATACAATATACACACATACGTACATACACACACACACATACACACACACACACACACACACGCGCACACACACACACAAACACACACACACAAGTATTAGGTTCAAAATCACAGATTATGTACGTAAGTCAAGACAAAATATCCCATCAGAACAATTCTGACCAGTTAAGGAGATGGCAAATTACCTGTCAGTGACATTACATCATCTGTCAAATGCCTGTCAGCAAACACACACAATAGTAGTAGGAGTCTGGCCACAAACACACAATAGTAGTAGGAGTCTGGCCACAAACACACAATACTAGCTAGAGTCTGGCCACAAACACACAATACTAGCTAGAGTCTGGCCACAAACACACAATACTAGCTAGAGTCTGGCCACAAACACAGTGATACTCTCAGTTACAGTAGTCTATGGGCACCTATCATCATCATCGCTGTGAGCCTTATACCCCTGGTCTCCATGGTGAGGCATGATGACAGCAGGTGATCACATGTTGTGGGCAAGTCACCTGCTATCGGCACAGATACTCCAATTACCTATGTTAGAGTACCCGCACTATCAGTGAGGGAGTTTTACATAGTTCATATCTCACAGTAAATCAACATGTGTACATGTGTGCATGTGTGTGTGTGTGTGTGTGTGTGTGTGTATGTGTATGTATATGTGTGTACGTGTGTGTGTGTGTGTGTGTGTGCGTGCGTGCGTGCGTGCGTGCGTGCGTGCGTGCGTGCGTGTGTGTGCATGTGTGTGTGTGTGTGTGTGTGTGCGTGCGTGCGTGTGTGCATGCATGTGTGTGTGTTGTGTGTGAATCCACTTTGCTATAGAGTGTGGAAATAGAGAGTAGACCTTTTGTCTCCATGCACACGTAATAGTAATGAGAACCTTCTCAACAT
>CAUJGJ010000085.1:115200-135200 GCA_963170055.1 Halisarca cf. caerulea
ACCACTTAACACATCTCTTGACACACCCACAACTTGCTATACTCACAAAATGGCTACCTTCCACAGCGCTCACAGCGTTCCATCATCACATTACCATGGAGCTCCGAAAGGCATTCTCTGGGCAGACCTGATCGCAGGTGCAGTCCATCCACATTCTGGCTGACCACGAACCTCACCACTCCCACTTCCACCATCTCTGTGATGATTTGATGGGTCAGTGTGGGTTGGGCCACTTCAAATGCCACGCCTCCCTCTACTTTCTCCCTTCTCTTCTCCCTAGTCCACACTCCCTGTGGTCCCCTGAAGTCAGGGATTCCAGCTGCAGTGCTGATCCCGGCACCAGTGTGGATGACGGTGTGCTTTGACTCTAGCAACATATCAGCCATTCTACCGCACTTGATCTTAATATCATCATCGCTGTCAACCACCTGGATGTGCAAGGACAATGTACCCATCACAGCATACACACACACACACACACACACACACACACACACACACACACACACACACACACACACACAAACACACAAACACACACACACACACACATACACAAACACACACACACACACACACACATACACACATACACACACACACACACACACACACACACACACACACACACACACACACACACACACTACACCATACAGCATACCCATTGTGAACAGAAATTAATCACGTATTAATGCACAAAGACAACGGTTGCATCATAGATAATAGAAAGCACACCTGCACATCAGAAACAAGTGAGCAGAACAGAAGCACTCAGCACAACTGGATCACCTTTGCTTTAATCCTCTATTATGTATGCACTCGGTTAACCCTCTCTCATGTATGCACTCGGTTAACCCTCTCTCATGTATGCACTCGGTTAACCCTCTCTCATGCACTCAATTAACCCTCTCTCATGTACATACAGTGAAACCTCTGTAATCTGACACCTCTATAATCCGACATCCTCTCTAATCCAACCATCTTATGATGAACAGTCAGCATATTCAAGTATGCTAAGAGTAACTCTGTAATCTGATAACCTCTAAATCTGACACTGTTTCAAGCCCCACCGAGTGTCGGACTAGAGAGGTTTCATGCACATGACATGCACATGACATGCACATGTATAGCACTGTAGTGCAACATATCCTTTGGAACAGGTGAAGATATTCAATCCTAACATTATGTCCAGAATATCCCACTATCTGAAGCTGGAATATATTGTTAGCACTAGTACTGAGTATAGAGAGGATATGATTTTAATTAGAATATGGGTCAAAGGCGATTAAGAGTGGTTTATCAGGTCTCCTCGTTGACTGAGCACACGTGGTCCACGCACGCACCTCTGGAAGTCCGCAAATTCCCTTATTCTTGTACTTGGACAACCTCTCGGCGTAGTTGAGCGACATTTCTCCACCACCAGCAAACGATCGCAGCAAACAAAACAAAATTCATGTATCCAAATCCCACTCTCGATTTCAAATTTCCATTTGAAAATGGAAATGTAAACCAAACCTGTGTATAACACTGATGGTAAACATTAATAAAGGGAAGGTGTGCGTTAGTTTGCGTCTAATATGACACCCTTTGTGACCTTTGGGCCTTAATTGTGTGCTTTTAGTATGAAATATTTTAAGATCACATTTGTACAAATTGATATATGACATTACGTGTATGCTGGTGACACCTTTGCCAGTCCCTGTAATGGGATGGTGCTGCAAGCTCTTATTACAGATGAGATGTATATATTATGTACATCACAAGTTGCAATCTTTATACAATTTACAGCAGAAGTGCCTATAGTGTTATAGATGGGATATATAATTTTTACCGGAAGTATACAGAATAAAATTACTTAAACTTTAAAGCCAGAGCACATACAATCAACCTGAGCTGTGTCCTTTGTAGAGGTTTATTGACGTGTTGGATCGGAGAACCCAACATCGTGGGCTCCACTCCATACCAACTTCGTTGCCGAGCTGAAAGTGAGGCAAGTAATCAGAGTGCAGTTGCTTCAAATCTGTGGGTATTTTACATATTTATATATAACATTATTGTGATACTATATTAATTACATCACAGAAACATTGTACAATATTAAATTCCAATTACGTCATTGGACTATGCAAAGCTGTACGGAGAGACACTGGCTCTATAAATGCTAATTATAACAATCACAAGGATATTATAAATAGATCATTACCAAACCCAGCTTAATACAAAACGTGAAAAGTTGGTTCAGTCCATCGGTTGATACTGCTGCAAACCTAGGGACAGCGGGTCTTGATCTTGTTTTAAAAAGTCGGGAAAATCTGCTGGATCAAAGAAAGGCATGTTCGCATCAATCCCATCAAGTAACTCTTCATAGTTCTGTAGGCATGGCAAGGAATGCTGATGAGAAAGAGTTGAGTTTGCGCTTTGAGGTGCTTTCTGAGAGGTGGTGCTTGCAACAGGTCCGGTTTCAGCATTTAAAATGGAAGTGAGATCTGTCAATGACCGGTACTGCCCTGCCACAAGTGTGTCCCTCCTGGACTGATCCATCGGCCACTCATTGATCTGTCCTGTGAAAGGGGGATGCTGCTCAAAGCGTATCGTAGCCGGGGGAGTGTGCACCTCTGTAGAAGTGGAGTCAGTGGGACTGTGGGGTGAACCAGACGTGTGGCGAGGTTCCTGTTCAATGAGAGACGCAAGCATTTCGTCTACTGGATCCACGTGAACACATGGAACACTACTCGAGGCAGCCATTGTTCCCATGAATGGATTGTGAAGAGGGCTTCCCTTCTCCTTTTGAACTGGATTCTTCAAGAAAAGATTCTCCTCTGACCAACTCCTAGTCAAGTCTTGTCCGAGAGAAAGATTGGTACTCATTCTCTCCTGAATGATAGATGTGGGCTCCTGATGGTGGTGTTGGTGATCGTAGTAGGATGGGGGAGGCCTCTTGGCCGGCTGGCGAGCAGACGATGATGGTATGTTGTCAGTGGTGTAGCTGTAATACTGTGTATTAGTGTTGACTGTCAGAGAGTGCTTCATGGAAGATTGGTGCTGTTGGTGGAGAGAGCCTGGGAATCCAGATGGAAGGTTTGCATCAACCCTTGTCACATTGGTAAAATCACAAGAGGTGGTACTCATTTGAGAGAATTTGAAACTTTGGTTCAATGGGAGAGAGTGTGAGGAGGCCCCTGGGTAGGTGGAGTCCATGGCAATCTTGGAAGATGAGGAATTCATATGTCCCGGTGGACCATAGCTCATCTTTTGATCCACATTTGAGCGTGCATGTATTGGAGGATACTGAGATGGCCTATGCGGCAGGAAGTGGTCCTGTGGGAAGGGGGTACCGTGTGTGTCTGACACTGAGCGGTGGACAGGGCTGTACCCCAATACACTGTCGTCATGCGATGCCAAAACAGAAGCACTGGATTGGTCGCTGTCATCCAAAATCTGACTAAAGCTCGACACTGTTTGTGATCGTGTTGGCCTCATGGATGGCTTGTCAACCAGAGGACTGAGGGGGGAGGGGTATTGGATGGGCGTGTGCACATATGCCTCTGGATTGGAGTATGTGGAAATCTTCTTCGGCGCAGCCTGGGGAACTTGCCAGGTGGGTAAATTACTGTCAAAATCCTTTGACAAAGGAGCTGAATCTTCCCCAGTAGGTACGCTACTTTCCATTGATTGTTCATCACGATCTATGGGAGTTGTAAGACCGCAGTGGAAGTCGGCATTGGTGAGATCAGGGAGGGATGAGGTGGACCCTTTGAGCTGGTTGTTGTAGTGCATTGGAGACAGAGGGTAGGAAGGAAGCACCTCCACACTGTGAGGGACAGAACAAGGATTTAGTAAATTGGATTGTGAGGGTGTGGAGGTGTGGGCATGAGGGTGTGAGGGTGTGAGTATGAGGGTGTGAAGGTGAGAGTGGAGGGTGCGAGGGTAGGAAGTGTGTGAGAGTAGAGGGTATGAGAGTGGAGGGTGTGAGAGAATGAGAGTGGAGGGTGTGAGTGTGAGTGTGAGAGGGTATGGGTGTGAGGGTGTGTATGAAAATGAAGGGTGTGAGAGTATGAGTGTGAGGGTCTGAGGGTATGGGAGTGTGAGAGCAAGAGAGTACGATGTATGTAAGTGTGAGGGTGGAGGGAGAAAGAGTGTGAGGGTGGAGAGAGAAAGAGTGTGAGGGTGGAGGGAGAAAGAGTGTGAGGGTGGAGAGAGAAAGAGTGTGAGGGTGGAGGGAGAAAGAGTGTGAGGGTTGAGGGAGAAAGAGTGTGAGGGTGGAGGGAGAAAGAGTGCGAGGGTGGAGGAAGAAGTGTGAGGGTGGAGGGAGAAAGAGTGCGAGGGTGGAGGAAGAAGTGTGAGGGTGGAGGGAGAAAGAGTGTGAGGGTGGAGAGAGAAAGAGTGTGAGGGTGGAGGGAGAAAGAGTGTGAGGGTGGAGAGAGAAAGAGTGTGAGGGTGGAGGGAGAAAGAGTGTGAGGGTTGAGGGAGAAAGAGTGTGAGGGTGGAGGGAGAAAGAGTGTGAGGGTGGAGAGAGAAAGAGTGCGAGGGTGGAGGGAGAAGTGTGAGGGTGGAGGGAGAAAGAGTGCGAGGGTGGAGGAAGAAGTGTGAGGGTGGAGGGAGAAAGAGTGTAAGGATGTTGAAAGAGTGTGAGGGACCATCCGGTGAGGATGTAACAGTGCGAGGGCTGTGAGAGCAAGGGGTGTGTGGGTGTCTATGCAGGCATTCACTTTCGCACTACTATCTTTCCACAATGTGCATATCGCAATAGTGTGTATGTGTAAAAAGTGGTCTTGACCAAAGTCCCTAGAAATGTCCATGGACTTGCATGGTACATGCTGCACACACATCAGTTCCATGTCCAACTCACTTTGGAGGAATGTTGGTTGAAACATGTTTTCTTGATCTTACAGTCTGACAATGAAAGAGATGGAATGTTTATAAATGCACACAAGCACATATACACACAATGCGTGTATACACACACACACACACACACACACACACACACACACACACACACACACACACAATGGATGAATTCACCTTTGGTGATGAGGGTGAGTATGGCATCTTGGCTGCTGAAAAGGGGAAAAATCAAATGAAGGAGAGTCTGGGAAAAACACATCCATACACAAACACACACAAGCATACACACAAACACACATTGCACACACAACAAATGTGTGTGTGAGTGAACATGCACACACACACACACACACACACACACACACACACACACACACACACACACACACACACACATACACACACAAACACACACACACAAAACACACACACACATACGTACACACACACACATACGTACACACACACACAAACACACATACGCACGTACACACACACACGGACACACAAACACACACACACTGTCAAACACACACACACACACACACACAAACACACATACGTACGTACAGTATGTACACACGTACACGTGTATGTACACACACACACACACACACACACACACACACACACACACACACACACACACACACATACAACACAACAACACAACACCGAGATTCACAAGTACTTATTAAACACACATATACGTACATAATCCCAGCTCACTCAAGTGGGCCCTCTCCACTAGACAACTGACCTCTCTGTTTTCTGAAGGCATCAGCAGGGAGGGAATGCCCCCACTGCTTGCCCACAATCTTGCTGTGGACGGACGCAGAGGACGGGATGGAGTAGGATTGGGACAATGATGCAGATTGATGTGAGTGGGGTTGACGGGGAGAGTGCTGCTGTGAGGGTGACGGGTGTGAGGCTGGGAGGAGTGGGGTAGGAGACTGTGATGCCTCCTCCCGCAGAAGACTTCTAATCAGGTTTGAGTCTGATTTGTGCCTACAAAGGTGACACCATACATCTGTATATTTGTATGTACACACACTATATGCACACACACACACACACACACACACACACACACACACACACACACACACACACACACACACACACAGCATCTCACCTTGTAAAATTGGTCCCTACAAATCTGTCCACATGTTCATTCCTACAAAGAGGGAAGGTGGAGGGTGAGTCAGTGAGGGAGGGAGGGAGTGGTGTGGAGAGAGGGGAGGGAGGGGAGGGCGAGTCAGTGAGGGAGGGAGGGAGTGGTGTGGAGAGAGGGGAGGGAGGGGAGGGTGAGTCAGTGAGGGAGGGAGGGAGTGGTGTGGAGAGAGGGGAGGGAGGGATAGGAGAGAGAGGAGGGAGGGAGTGGAGAGAGAGGAGGGAGTGGTGGGACGGGAGACAGAGGGAGTAGGGGAGAGAGGCAAGGGGGAGAGAGAGAGAGAGAGAGAATGAGTTGGGGATGGAGGAGGGGAGAGAATGAGTGGAGGAGGGAGGGAATGGTGGGGTGGGAAACAGAGGGAGTGGGGGAGAGAGGAAGGGAGGTTGTGAGGGAGGTGGCGAGGGAGGGGAGAGCCACTACTTGATAGAAGTAGCTACAAGCAACTTGTGGAATATGGCAACAGTTCACAAAACAAATTCCACAGTCACCAAAACCCAAAACAACAACCAGTCAAGCAAGCAGGCATAAACAAAAATGATGCAAGCAAAACTGGTCAACCAAGTCACATGCTACAGCCTGAGCCACTACCTCAAAGCCCTGCCTGCTCACATGGGGGGAGCAAGACTGACAGGGGACATGTGCAGGTGACTTGGTTGGGTTGGTACCTCCCACACTAGGTAACATGAACAGCAGTCAAGCTATTGTCTGGACACATTCCCTTCCAGGGAAACGAAGCCAGGAGTACTGACAACCAGCAAAATGAAAAGTGCAAATAAATAAAGGCAGAAAACAGAAAAACTCTTTGTGAATTCAAAACACGTGGGCACACAACTGCCTCAACATGACTACCTGAGCAGGAGCACCTGAGCAGGAGCACCTGAGCAGGAGCACCTGAGCAGGAGTACCTGAGCAGGAGCACCTGAGCAGGAGTACCTGAGCAGGAGCACCTGAGCTGGAGCACCCGAGCAGGAGCACCTGAGGAGGAGCACCCGAGCAGGAGCACCTGAGGAGGAGCACCCGAGCAGGAGCACCCGAGCAGGAGCACCCGAGCAGGAGCACCCGAGCAGGAGCACCCAAGGAGGAGCACCTGAGCTGGAGCACCTGAGCAGGAGCACCTGAGCAGGAGCACCCGAGCAGGAGCACCCGAGCAGGAGCACCCGAGCAGGAGCACCCGAGGAGGAGCACCTGAGCAGGAGCACTTGAGCTGGAGCACCTGAGCAGGAGCACTTGAGCTGGAGCACCTGAGCAGGAGCACCTGAGCAGGAGCACCTGAGGAGGAGCACCCGAGCAGGAGCACCCGAGCAGGAGCACCCGAGGAGGAGCACCTGAGCTGGAGCACCTGAGCAGGAGCACCTGAGCAGGAGCACCCGAGCAGGAGCACCCGAGCAGGAGCACCTGAGCAGGAGCACCTGAGCAGGAGCACCTGAGCAGGAGTACCTGAGCAGGAGCACCTGAGCAGGAGTACCTGAGCAGGAGCACCTGAGCAGGAGCACCTGAGCAGGAGTACCTGAGCAGGAGCACCTGAGCAGGAGTACCTGAGCAGGAGCACCTGAGCAGGAGCACCTGAGCAGGAGCACCTGAGCAGAAGTACCTGAGCAGGAGCACCTGAGCAGGAGTACCTGAGCAGGAGCACCTGAGCTGGAGCACCCGAGCAGGAGCACCTGAGGAGGAGCACCCGAGCAGGAGCACCTGAGGAGGAGCACCCGAGCAGGAACACCCGAGCAGGAGCACCCGAGCAGGAGCACCCGAGGAGGAGCACCTGAGCTGGAGCACCTGAGCAGGAGCACCTGAGCAGGAGCACCCGAGCAGGAGCACCCGAGCAGGAGCACCCGAGGAGGAGCACCTGAGCAGGAGCACCCGAGGAGGAGCACCTGAGCAGGAGCACTTGAGCTGGAGCACCTGAGCAGGAGCACCTGAGCAGGAGCACCTGAGGAGGAGCACCCGAGCAGGAGCACCCGAGCAGGAGCACCCGAGCAGGAGCACCCAAGGAGGAGCACCTGAGCTGGAGCACCTGAGCAGGAGCACCTGAGCAGGAGCACCCGAGCAGGAGCACCCGAGCAGGAGCACCCGAGCAGGAGCACCCGAGCAGGAGCACCCGAGCAGGAGCACCCGAGCAGGAGCACCCGAGCAGGAGCACCTGAGCAGGAGCACCTGAGGAGGAGCACCTGAGCTGGAGCACCCGAGCAGGAGCACCTGAGCAGGAGCACCTGAGCAGGAGCACCTGAGCAGGAGCACCCGAGCAGGAGCACCTGAGCAGGAGCACCTGAGCAGGAGCACCAGGTACAGAGATGTTTTAAGGACACAAATACATACATACATATGTACTGTACACAAGTACATACATATGTATGTATTCTGAGCTAAGTGAATTGTTCTGAAATTCATTCACTAATCTCTCTATCATTTAATTTGTTATATCTTTTAACCAAACTTTCCTATTTAGGGAATCTTTGTACTTCCTCCTTGTTTCTTTTGTGTTTTGCCTTTTGTCCCTTTTTCTTTTCTGGGTGCCATTTACAGTAGCCTCTGGCTAAAGGTTCCCCATACCCTGATACCCCGATTCACCTACAAAGTCAGCACCCACCCACTTACCTACCTACCTACCTCTGTACCTACCTACCTACGTATGTATGTTTATCTCTCAGACACACCCACTCAAGGTTACTGCAATCTACTCAGTTACATAAATACGCCCATTTTGCCAGATCTACTCAGTCATTCTCAACTCACCTACTCTGCACTGTAGTACTTGCTGGAGTGGCAGGTGGGGTGGGGTAAGACCCTGAACTAAAGTGGGTGGAACCAGACAAGAATTGTCAGTGAAAACACGACCAGAAAGTACACCAACACATGAAGCGCACACAACACACACATACAGTGTACTCTATACACACAGTGCACACACACACGCACACACACAGGCACACACACACACACATACACACATACACACACACACACACACACACACACACACACACACACATACACACACACACACACACACACACACACACACACACACACACACACACACACCTTGTGAAGGTCGGATAGGTAAGATTGGGGGCGGGGTCGTTTGAGCTAGGAGGATGAGTGGGTGACGGGAAGTGGTTGGGAGTCTGCATCGGTACTGGACCCACCCCCACACCATTATTGCAGGTTTCATACGGCCCTTCTCCTGTCAGTATAGGCATGGATCCATGTGGCTTCATCCGGTTGAACTGGGAACGCCAATGGAGGACACCACATGAGGACACACCCAATGGAGGACACCATGTGAGGACACACCCAATCACCGCATGTTGAGAAATGGTCTTGACTTAAAAATATTTGTAAATCCAATTCACACACACACACACACACACACACACACACACACACACACACACACACACACACACACACACACACACACACACATACCTATGCCTGTGACAACACACACTGACAAACAGCTGATGATCTAACACAGAAGGTGTTAAAGACATACGTACACTTTCCAAGAAGGACCAAGCCACCCAAAGGACCAAGAATGTGCCAGACAAACTCAAATTCCCAGCACCTTCTCCGACAATTAACACAATGTGGCAGGAAAAAGAATTTCAGAAGTGCTAAAAGCAACTACATAGGCAGGATTGCAGCTACCTACATGCTGTGAAGACAATAACAAAGATGGTAGGTACCTACACTATATGCATATGTATATTATACATACATACATACATACATACATACATACTTACGGAGACAACCACAAATATGTCACCAGGACAACTGAAGAGATGTTGCCTAGACAACAACAATGATACTCTGAAGGTATTTCTACACCTAAGTTAACAAGATAAAATGACCTTTCCAGGAACAGAGAGGATGACATTAGCTTCACCAGCCTGGCAACACAAGTCGCATAACTAATTAGGACAACACTACAGGACAAATTGCAGTGTGCGTATGTACATACACACACACACACACACACACACACACACACACACACACACACACACACACACACAACACACACACACACACACACACACACACACACAAACACACACACATATACACAGAAACACACACACACACACACACACACACACACACACACACACACACACACACACACACACACAACACACACACACACACACACACACACAAACACACACACACATATACACAGAAACACACACACACACACACACACACACACACACACACACACACACACACACACACAAAACAAACAAACACACACACACACACACACACACACACACATACACACACATACACACACACCAAGATTACACATATAGGGCAAATGACAGTGTACACATGTACGTATGTACTAGGTTGGGCAATATTGGTTTTAATCAGTCGTGATTATGGTCCAATAAAATAAGATTTCCCAATAATTAAACAGCATTGGAATCCTAAAAAACATGAGAAAGTACTAGAAATCTCTAAACTTGGGTATTCTTGATCACATAATAACAATAATAATATCGACGATAGAATTTGCAAATGGTAAATTGCAGCCTCACCCCATGATTACCACAACAAGTATGATAATATGATGCAATATCAAATATTACTGACAATAAAATTTTAATTGGAAAAATTATCACAACTTTCACAATAATTGATATATGGTACAACCTAGTGTGTGCGCCTTGCCACAACACTAGCAGTGCTGGTACGAGGCCAACATCAACAGTGCTGGTACAAGGCCAACATTAGCAGTGCTGGTACGAGGGCAACATCAACATTGCTGGTACAAGGTCAACACTAGCAGTGCTGGTACAAGCTGGAGACAAACTGATAAATAGTACGTACGTTAGAGATGTCATGGAAAGTGATCGTGAATTGAAAACAGAATTGAAATCGTGAATTGAAAACAATCCAACACCTCCACTAAGAAGCACACACGGCTGAAGATGTCATATTCTCGAAGACGGAAAATCAAGCACACATACACACACACACATGCACACATACATGTACACACACACACACACACACACATACACACACAGGTGTAGCGACACATACGTAGTACGCACACACATGTATACACACACACACATGCACGCACGCACACACACACACACACACACACACACACACACACACACATACACACACAGGTGTAGCGACACATACGTAGTACGCACACACATGTATACACACACACACATGCACGCACGCACACACACACATACACACACACACACACACACACACACACACACACACACACACACACACACAGGTGTAGTGACACACACACACACACACACACACACACACACACACACACACGCACACACAGGTGTAGTGACACACACACACACACACACACACACACACACACACACACACACACACACACACACACATACACACATACACACATACACACACACAGTAGAGTCTCATTATAACTAATCCTAGTGGACACTGAAACTTCATTAGTATAGCACAAATTCACTATAACCAGTTGGACTTCTAAGGTAGTGCATTCACTGGGTCTCATGTAAATATGCTTTTCTAATATCAATGATTCCCCAAATGTAGAAATTACTGCAAGAGATTTGTTTACGATGAGTGTCCACTGCACATGAGCTCCTGCATCTGCGGGAGTACACGCATATATGACCATGGCTCTCCAATTCAGCCACATTTATTGCTCTAAAAGATGCTGGATTAAAGAGGGTGCAGGATTGAAGAAGGTGCTGGATTAAAGAGGGTGCTGGATTGAAGAGGGTGCTGGATTAAAGAGGGTGCTGGATTAAAGAGGGTGCTGGATTGAAGAGGGTGCTGGATTGAAGAGGGTGCTGGATTAAAGAGGGTGCTGGATTGAAGAGGGTGCTGGATTGAAGAGGGTGCTGGATTGAAGAGGGTGCTGGATTAAAGAGGGTGCTGGATTAAAGAGGGTGCTGGATTGAAGAGGGTGCTGGATTGAAGAGGGTGCTGAATTGAAGAGGGTGCTGGATTGAAGAGGGTGCTGGATTAACAAATCTTCTTACAATGCACTGTGCACATTGGGTACACATTTCTACACTGGCTGGATAGCAAGGGTTCTGGATTATTGAAAGCCGCATCAAAGAGTTATCAGCTCTGTATGGTACCTGCTCAGAGCTGATGACAGTGCTGAGGTGGTTTGTGTTTCAGCCTTCAGTAGTCTCGAGGACAGCTGGTACTCCTGTAGGGGCAGTTTTCAAGACAGGTTATCCTGTAATTGTCATCTATAAATCAGAGACTAACAATGCTGGTTACCCGTTCCTCATGTTCACTACTTCTGGGGTTTTGTATTCAAACTAACAGTAAGCGCAGACACAAATAGGTTGTTTCACTCGTACACAGGTTGTCAAAGCAAGCAGTACATGCTGAAGCACATTCACCACTGTTGGCAAACAAGACAGATAAAGAGCTTACATCACAGCCATCACATGATCCAAGACGTGGTATCAGATAATGGGAGAGGGGACCAAGGAAATAGATAAAAATAAAGGAGACTGATAAGTTGTGAGTACTTATGTAAAATCCTGAAGTGGATATAACAGTACACACACACACACAAACACACACGCAAACACAAACACACACACACACACACACACATACATACACACGTACACACACACGCACACACACACACACACACACACACATATGTACACATGCACACACACACACACACACACACACACACACACACACACACACACACACACACACACACATACATACATACACACACACATACAGATGTACATATGTACGTATGTTGACACACAATCCTGATTCTGAACATCATAGCCTCACTATACAGTTATCAACTGATTGGTACCAAACGTATGGGAATCATGTTATGTTACAAATTAAATGACAAATATTAACACACCAACTACTTTGAAGATCCCTTGTGGTGAAGTGTGTGTGTGCGTGTGTGTCCGTCTGTCTGTCTGTCTGTCTGTGTGTCTGTCTCTCTCTGTCTCTCTGTCTCTGTCTCTCTCTCTCTCTGTGTGTGTGTGTGTGTGTGTGTGTGTGTACACACCCCTGCACACAACACAAGTAATAACATATGTATGAACATCCTTATACCGTACTTCATGGATTCATGTACACTAAATACTAACATATGAACATCCTTATACTGTACTTTGTGGATTCATGTACACTAATAAATGTGAACATGTGTGCATACGAAATAGATGTACTTTGCACGCCAAGTGGTTACACCCCAACGGCAAAAAAGTGCCAAATACGAAGTACACAATATAACACAGATGGCTTCAATCCCCAAAATGTCTAGTAAGTAAAGAACCAGAAGAATAAAGGCGGGTATTTTAGTTGTAAGCGTCACTTCACACAATACTCCAAGCAATAACGACAGATTAGGTTTCGTATTATTGGCAGTTACTGACAACACAAAGGACTCAAAATCTTACCTCAGTCATGATTCCCATCGCCTCTATGAACGCAGAGGCATCTTCGGCTTCTCTTCGATGAAGAATAGCAATCCTGTCTTCCAGCTTTCTCGGGTGCTGACCACTTTTCGGACGACTGGCATCCTTACTACCGCTCGTTCTACTTCGCTGTCGAGACATTTCCCCAAGAAGAGGCAGAACTTAGTAATTCTGCACGAAATTAAAAGAAAATTAATGGTTTGCGAGGGCTTGCTGTCCTCTGAGTTATCTTTGGACACGCCTTAACGCTAAATTTCAATCTCCAGTGCGGCATTTAAGGAAAGCAGCCATTTTGTATCTTTCCGGTCCACGATAAAATACACAATAAATTCCAAATATGGAATAAGGGATTTTGTCCACGAAGTTGGCCATTGTACACAAGATGGCTGTCGTTGTAGTAGAACCTCTCATTGAGCTTCAGAACTGCAAGGTGAAGTAAGTGCATTCTTATTGCCACGCTAATTCAAAATAATTGAAGTGCATACGGCGTTTAATGAAAATGGACATTGAATTAATGAGTAAAAGATCGTCTACACTTTCGTACATTCACCTGTTTTGTTTCGTCCCCGAGTTTCACTTTGCGATCCTGCAGCTGCTGCTCGTCAGTTATGTACAGCGGTCCCCTCTGGTCGAAGAAAACTTATTCGTGTGTCCAAAGTATTCTGTTATCTTAAGACATATGAATATCATTGTATTACCCTGGAGGGGGAGGAGATTGGGATGTTGGTCCTTGATCCTGGCTATTCCTAAAGTTGTTATGCATTAAAGAGAGTCTCACTAGTTGAATAGTAGTACTTGCTAGCCCACCGTGAGTGCTTGCTAGCCCACTGGGAGTGCTTGCTAGCCCAGTGTGAGTGCTTGCTAGCCCACCGTGAGTGCTTGCTAGCCCACCGGGAGTGCTTGTTAGCCCACTGTGAGTGCTTGCTAGCCCAATGTGAGGGCTTGCTAGCCCAATGTGAGTGCTTGCTAGCCCAATGTGAGGGCTTGCTAGCCCAGTGTTAGGGGCCGCTAGCCAAATGTCAGTGCTTGCTAGCCCAGTATAAGTGTGTGCTAGCTAGCAAATGTCAATATAGCCATGAGTAAGTAGTGACCAGGGTTTAATTCTAATAATAATAGCTGTCAGCCAAACTGCAGCAGTCTGTCCTGATGTCAACCACACCCCCGGGCCCCACCTTCCTGACTCCAGCTCGCTGTATTGGTATGACCATAAACAGGAGTGTCTGTGGTGTGGTGTGGACTGTTTAATGTTTAGGAGGGAATGCCCCTTTCAGTCAAATAGACTGGATTTCAAAGGGTCCTCCTCGCTACATGTAGAGCAAAGATTAACACAACACTCAGATAAATATTCATTGCTACGTTGATACTTAATGAGCAAATATTCTTGAGCTTCTTGTGGCATTTGTTCACATAATTGAATAATTACAGAACGTTTCAGTCCGTAGCTGATGAAGGTCTATGGACCGAAACGTTCTATAATTATTCAATCTTGTGACCAAGTGTGCTACAGGAAACTCAGGAATATTTTGTTTATTAACACAACACATACATCAACAAAAACATGGCATGACAATAACAATTAATCAGACCAATAACATCATAAATATAAATAATTCAACATCAACATGATATTAAGCTTCAGAAATTGTACGTTAACAGATTTGAAAACTTCACAATGCCTAGGATAGCTCATAGACAAGATTGATGTACTTGATTTGAAGGTTACACGTAATTTATTCCAAAAACTTGATCCCTGAAACTGGATATTCCATGATGCAGACTGTCCTGACCTGGCTGCACCAGGCATCAACAGCACTTGTGTAAGTGATAGCCTTAGATCACAATTGCTAATTAGATTTAATCACAATTGCACTTGATTGTGTCATAACCTCTATTGATTGTCTCTGATTCCACTGTGTTTTCAGAGTGAGCTCTGTCTTGGGTAAAGATGTCAAGGAATATGGGAAGAAATTCATGTTTGATGGAAATGATGACACTTGTTGGAATTCGGATCAGGTTTGTGGTGTGTGTGTGTGTGTGTGTGTGTATGTGTGTGTGTGTGTGTGTGTGTGTGTGTGTGTGTGTGTGTGTGTGTGTGTGTGTGTGTGTGTGTGTGTGTGTGTGTGTGTGTGTGTGTGTGTGTGTGTGTGTGTGTGACCCCCCCCCCCCCCCCCCCCCATTATGAGGGCTAGCTATGTACATGGAGTGTACTTGTTTGGATGCATGTGGACACAGTCTTTGCTGCAGCCCACATGCCTCCTGTGTCCACTGTAGGGTGACCAGCAGTTCATCATAGTAGAGTTTCCAGATCCAGTTTTTGTATCCAAAGTGGAAATAAAATTTCAAGGTGGATTTGCAGCAACGGATTGCCTACTTCTGGCTGGCATGGGAAGTGGAGAGTGGAGCGAGTTAGAACATTTCTACCCCAGTGATGTGAACTCACTACAGGTAAGAACCTCAGCAAAATCCAGGGAAGGCAAATCAGGACTTGGAGGGATGGTGGGAGAGGGTGATCGCTGTCAATCTGCTCGTGACAAAACAGCCAATTGAGTTGCTAATTGCATGCAGTTATCAATCAACACATTTTGTTGGTAGCTGTTCAGTACACCCATTGACTTTTGAATCCAAGGGTGGAGGCATGTAAGGGTGAGGGGTGAGGGAGGTGGGTGGGTGTTGGTCCTTGGGTGAGGGGTGTGGTAGGTGGGTGGGCGTTGGTCCAAGGGTGGAGGCATGTTTACATAGAGTGTCTATGGTGTAGGGGTGAGGGGGGGGAGGTGGGTGGGTGTTGGTCCTAGGGTGGGGGAGTGAGGGCCGGGTGGTAGGTCGGGTGGCATCGGACATCATGAAAAGTTGACAGTTTCCATTTCCATAATTTTTTTTATCCTTATTATGTTTCCTTTGTATTTTTTTTTGCTGATTTGTTTAGTGTTTTTGAAGATTTCTGTATTACTTTTCACAAGAATTTTATTGCATTCACTTCACATCTTATATACATACAGTTGTGTGCAAAGTGATTACAGTTGAGGCTCTCTGTAAGGACACTTTGGGAACTGAAAAACAGTTTGTTATACAGAGGTTTCCACCATTCAGAGGTTGTTTAATATGCACAGTGATCTATCTGGTCCCATAAAAGTAGTCTGTTATAGAGAGGGTTTCACAATTGGGAGAGTTTGTTATAAGAAGTTCCCCGTATCCCTCTTTCTACTGTCGCTCAGGTGTTCCCATGCGATAGACCAACAGCTCACAAGGTATACAAACTGCACTTCAACACAAGTTCGGACTTTTTTGGACGAATTATTGTTTACCACTTACAACTTCTAGGGAAAAGACAGTCTTCGTAAACGAGATTATTATTATATTTAAAAACATTGTAAATTAATTATAAACAATTCATGACATTAAGCGGACAATCTTTAATTGGCTGTTAATATAGCATCTTCTCCCTCGGATCGTGAGGAAGGATGCTGTGGGTGGACCCTCCTTGTCCACACAGCAGACACTCCATTGAGTACTCCTAGATGGAATAAATAGTGTGTCATGCTGGGTGTGGCGTGGTGGGTGTGGTGTGGCGGGTGTGGCGTGGTGGGTGTGGCATGGTGGGTGTGGTGTATATATTATAATATGTACACACACACACACAAATACATGTATACACGCGCGGGCACACACACACACGTACACACACACACACTTGAAATTCCCCATCATGGCTAAATGTATAGCTATGCTTTGCTATTTCATGTCCGCACTTCTTGCAAACATCTACAGAACCAAAACAGGGTAACAAACATAACAAAATGGATGGTTGTGTATTGCACCACTAGACCACCCAGATAAATTAATATATAATCTGTAATAATTAAGTGTCAGATAAAGGATTAATGGAATATCATGCCATCTCACTCTACTTATTATCCTGTGGACAATGCTGGAAGTCCACTGGTAGCAACACACACCACCTGAAGCCCACTGGTTGCAACACAGACATACGTGTGAAGGTAACCGTCTCCTCATCCTCATCCTGCTCTTCTTGTCGGTCTACCTCCTCCATGAAACCAAGCATCTTGCAGTTAGCACATCCTTTGTAATTGACCAGATATGCTCCTTTCTCGAGGCAGCTACTACCCTGAGTCAGAGATGGATGGAAGAGAAAATATTAAGTATTTGTGACAATACTGAAGATATTATAAACTGCTATTTAGGACTGAGAATAGCAGAGTACCTGTATACTCCAGGCAACATATTTTGTCCATTTTTCCACGTTTGTGTGTATGTGTATGTGTTAGTCTTGCGTAGCCCAGACCCATGCTCACCTCTATTTTTCAAATGTAACGTCACCCGGTGACGTCACATTTGAAAAATAGAGGCAAGCATGGGTCTGGGCTATGCGAGACTGTGTGTATGTGTGTGTGTGTGTGTGTGTGTGTGTCTGTATGTGTGTGTGTACATGTGTGTGATTACAGGACCACCTCAGTCCTGGAAGACCAGCCTAGTAGGTCTAGTCGTGGACGTCCTATCTAAAAGCATGGATAATAGAATTGATACTAAAAGTGAGGTGTGTGCATGTGTTGCTACTTTGTACTGCAGTATAGACCATCTAAGGTTGTAGTACTCAATCTTACAATTTTATGCAAAGTGATGAGTATATGAGGAATTAAAAGCCAGCAAAGAAATACATCTTAGATTCTATTAGTTACCCGATCCTTTATAATGACTCAACTGTCAGTGACAAACTTACACGGTCGGGAAATTTTACATCAACACAGTCTTTACACATGTCTTCGACGCTGCCTGATACGGAACAGAAATTCGGGGAATTCCCCTCCTCCTCCACTAGCAGGGTCTTTCGCTTTTGGCGGGACATGCTGGTTGCTACCAGGAGGAGAAAAAGGAGAAGAAGCAATGGTAAACCAGAGAGCTTGGCCTCTACAGACTTAAGTGATAGTTCTGAAGTGCTGTGTGAAGCTAAAACACAAATATCTCCTTCAAAAAGCTCGTTTACATCCAATTGCGAAGAGGTTGAGAAGAACGCGCTCGAAGAGATCGATACCATAGCAGAGAGTCCTCCGGGGGTATGCATTGAGGAGGAAGAAGACGTGAAGACATGTAAAACTTCACCTAGTGAAGAAGTTTTGCTGCACAATGACGTAGACCTAGTAGGAGAAAACATGGATGAGCTTATGCAAGGTTTGTGTCCTGAAGACGTCGTTGGAGAGTTTTCTCTTTCGGCTTACAATAGTGGTCTCTGTGCCTCCTTTCTGGGTGAATGCAATGCTGACTTGTCCCCCACTCTTCCACCATCACTGTGCTCAACTCCTCTGCACCGATCTGGTGGTACCAAGGCTTCCCTTTTGATGACAGGACAGCAGAATATACCCTTATCCCATCCTCCATGTAGCCCTCTTCCTGGTTTTCTTTGTGCGTCATCTTTATATTCTCAGCAGCCGAGCCGTCCCAAGGAGGCCCCACTACCTCCATTTCCTGAACAAGATCTCTCACACCATCTCCCCACATCTGGGATTGGGTCCAGTGAAATGCATGGAGTGGACACGTTCTATGGTCTACCTCTGAAAGTCAAAGAACTGCTTAAGGAATTAAGGGGAATACAGAACCTCTATGGTAAGGGCGAGGGTGAAGCTTGATGAAGTCTACTCTACTGTAGTAATGGCGTATGTTCATGTTGAGCCATTCTGACATATTGAGAGTCACAGCAATATATTGGAGGGTGCAACTGCTCTGGCCCTCATGGCAGCTGCACCCATGTAGCAGTAGCGTTGTTCACTGCAAGGAGTAGACTAGCAACATAATGGTTATTGAGCAAGTGCTTGGCAGGTCAGTGGATGACATGAATGTGGCGTTCCCACCACAAAGGGGTTCCTCTGCTGTGTGTCCATGAGAAGCATACTGTACTAATGAAAACCATCGTAATCAGAAAATCTAAATCTGGTCCATCTACGTATTGACATATTGAGTGTTTGCTTAATCATCATTTAATTACATACACATGTGTCATCAAAAGTTGCCATGCTTAGTAGAAAAGAATTTGCCTACCTCCACCTTGTTCCCCTCAGAGTGGCAGGAGAGGTGCTTAGGGTTGCCTGAGTTACAGAAAGGAAAAAACTTGATCTACTCTCTCCCGACAAGTGGAGGGAAGACACTGGTGGCCGAGATCCTTTTGCTTAGAGAGATGGTGGTGAACAAAAAGGATGTCTTGTTTATTTTACCCTTTGTATCAATTGTCCAAGAGAAGGTTTGCTACAGAACAAACAATAATGTTGTTTTTTTTGTGTCTGCCGCTCCCATAGTGTTGTGTCTGCCGCTCCCATAGTGTTGTGTCTGCCGCTCCAGTAGTGTTGTGTCTGCCGCTCCAGTAGTGTTGTGTCTGCTGCTCTCCATACTAGTATTGTACTGAAAACGCTATCACTGTGTTGGTTGGTTTGCTGTAGGTTCGGCAGTTGTCTGAGTTTGGAGAGCTCTTGGGGTTTGCTGTGGATGAATAT
>CAUJGJ010000085.1:172700-230200 GCA_963170055.1 Halisarca cf. caerulea
GTTGGGTGGGCAAGAGGTGGAGATAAGGGTGATCGTGATAAAGAAACACTCCATTGTTTCTCACCTACTCCTTTCCGTGTCTTCTTCAACAAGGGAGGCGATCTTGCTAGCTTCACTTCTTCACCATCCAGTCTTTCCTTGTCCCTTATCTTGCTCTGAAGCAGTATCTTTTCTATCAATTTCATCTTTGGATGTTTTGGTTCATTCTCATTGTTTGAACAAGATTTGGACACAATTCGAACCACTTTAACATCCGGTTGTGAAGGTAAGGCGGCAGGCTTGCTATGTCGCCGTGGCAACACAAGGGTGAATCTCTGTGGTAGGGGCTTGTGAATGGGTGTGATAATTGGAGTGTGGAGTGCGGGTGGGGAATTGTGCACAATCGGTTTGATCAAGAACACCCCACTAGTGGTTTCCACCTCCGATAGTTTGACAGTCAACATCCGAGCCAACTTCTCTCTCTTCAGTGTGAGCGTGTTCATCTCCATCGACCATCTAACTCGTTTCTTCTCTTGCAACTCTTTAGCTTTCTCCTTTCTCACTTGTGACAACTCACTCTGATTTACATCTTCCAGAGATGAAAGGAGTGTATTCTGCAAAGCCTTCTGTTGGATTCCCTTTGTGAGGTGAGCAAACTTGTCTGCTTGCAACTCGATGTAGTCCGACATGTTTCGCTTAAGGTCAGTTACATCATTGGGAGAGATAGTTCCCTGACGAAGAGCTTTGTTCAAGTTTCTCTCATTTCGTTCTAAGTCCAAACGTGTGAACATTATCATCTCTTCGCGGTCAGCTCCATGTTCCTTTGCCGTCCGCCTCAACAATGCAATCTCCTTTTGCAATCCCATAACGGTAGACTCCAGCTGGGAAATTGCTTCCTGGCTGCGTTTTATTTCCAGTTTGTGGCTCTTCTCTTTAGTAGCAAGCTGCTCCTCCAGACCCTGTACCGTCACCTTTAGCTCAGAGTTTTCGTGCATGACGTGAGCACTCTCCTCCATGCTCCCTTCTGGTTCACCACGGGAGTGAACAGCTGCGGCTTGAGAAAGAGCTTCTTGGAGAACTTGCTCCATTTGGTGAAGAAGAAGAGCCAGACTACAACGCATCTGTGTGATCTGGCCTTGGACCTCTCCATCTGCAGAGAAGTCAAGCTTGTCAATGTCCATCAAGACCGACACAAGATCCTCTGAAAAATGTTCAATAATAATATCCGTGAGATGGTCCTTGAATAGCAAGACAGAGTTGTATGCCTTTGTCCATTCCTTCACAATGGGGTGGTCAGCTGAGAGTTGGACGACGGCTGGTGTGACAGACATGTGACCTTGCTGACGTCTGATTGGCTGGGTGTTGCTCAACAGACCAACTTCCTCTTGTCCTGTAGGCGAACTGAGGACAAGGGAACGACGAAACGAGGAATCATGGAGGCTGACCGGCCCGTGGGCAATTGGGGGTGTGGTCACTGGTACTGGGGACATGGGTACGGGTACGGGTGGGGAGGGTGTGTGTGTGGTAGAAGACTTGACAAAGTGACGAAGAGACGTTCGGGACGGCTGTTGACCAGGCGTCACTGACACTGGTAGACTGTGAGCCACTGAAGTGTGTTTGGTAGACTCTACGGACACCACAGATTCTGCTTCCAAGGGGTGCAGCTCAGGTTGAGGTGTTGGACCGTGTGGAGTTGCAGTGCATTGAGTGATGTCATCGACCACTGGTAGGGTGGTGGGAGGGCGTGAGATGGGCGGGGTACTCCACTGAATGCTGCGGCTGATGAGGTCCCTCACTTCAGCCGGAACTACGTCTGGTTGGCTTTCCAGGCTGGCCATCAGGTCCTGGAGATTCGACATAGCTACCTTCACCTCACTGAGATGTTCCATCGATTGTTCATACTTGCCATTAACTCTGTCTCGCTCTTCCTTAGCAGTTTGAAGTTCACTCTCAAGAATTTTGTTCCTTGATTCCAAATTGTCAATGACGGTTCTCTTCTCCTCTAAATCTTTCTTGAAAATGTCTGCTTCCTGGCTGTGTTTGTTTTGAGCTTCCACAAGCTGAGCTTTAACAGCAGTCATCGCCTTCTTGCTCCTGCTGCGAGTCTCTGCAACTTCTTCCTTCCACTTGCGGTCGTTGTCAGCCAACTCTTTCTTCAATTTCTCAATCTGCTCTCTAGTGTACGTCTCCATCTGTCGTATGGTGAGGGCATTCATGGTGGGAATGGGGGAGTTTGTTGAGGATTTCTGAGACTGGCCACTGTCAGATTTCAGTGGTGACGGTACGTGGGGAGGAGTGGCAACAATGTGTGCTGCCAACGGTTGTACATCGTTCTGAGGTGGTGGAGGTTCTTCCTTGGGATCTTCAGGAGGGGGAATACCTTCTTCTTCAGTATTTGTGTGTTCTTCCACACTTTCAGGTCCCTCCAGTTTGTCGGGCTGTGTTAGTGGTTCAAAGGGTGGAAGTTCCTCTTCATGGAGGTCAGCATCAATGTTATCTTCGTCATCTTCAAACGGCTCATCAATTTCTGCTAGGCTCTTTATCTGGTCCTCAAACTTCTCTCTCATTTCCTGCATTTCACTCTCGAAATTCTCTTGCAGTTTCTTCATCTCTGATTCATGTTGGGAATCTGCTGCCTTCAAACGCTCCTCCAGGTCCTGTCGGGCAGCTACACCACTTTCTAACTCCTTTGCAAGTGCAGCAACTTTAGCTTCAAGTTCTACCTCCCTGCTCTTGTCCACCACTGGCTGGGGAGGGGGAGGCTTTGGGGGCTCTTTTGCCTTCTTCAGTGATTCCATTTCCCCTCGTGTCTTCTGCAACACTGACTTTAGATTTTCGCAATCTCTTTGCAAGGAGCTGTTAGCTGAGGTGAGCTGCTTCACTTTGTCTGCTTCTTTCTTCAGTTTCGATATCTCTGATGTCTTGCTATCGAGCTTCTTTTTGAGGTCAGTGCTCCGTTCTTCGGCCAGCTTCAAGTCTGCAGCTGTATTGACAAGGTTGTCTGTTAACTCTAGGACTTCTTCTTGCGCCTTCAGAAGTGCCTTTTCCATCTTCTTTCTCCCCTTCTTGGTGTCTGGAAACTGAGCATTCATTGACAAAAGGCGAATCATTTCACTCTGAAGAGATGAAAGACGCTCAGAAGCTTTCTTGGCGACGTCCAGTGCATCTTCTATGCTAGTAGTTGCATCAGTAAGGTCGATTTCTTCTGACGCTATCTCTTCCAGCAATTTCTGAGCACCGCCCGACTGACTTTCGGCGAAAAATTCTTCAATTTGATGTAATATTTGCGTCCTCTCGTCAATCCTGTCCTCATACTCCACAACAACAACAGTCGATTGCTTCTTGTACTTCTGGCGCTTCTTTACGTCCGTCAGTACATCAAAGAGTAAAGAAGGGTCTTCGATGGTGATAGTATCGGATTCTTCTTTCTCCGATGAAGGAATGGACGGTTTCCTGGTGAATTCGTATTCATCTAAAGCTAAAGATATCCTCTTTTGAATGTCGTCTAGCGTTTCCTGAACCTCAGCCTGTTTCCTCTTTTTCCTACGTTCTTCCACGGCCTGCATAGCTTTTTGTCCTCCGTCCTCCATATTCGTCTCCTCTAATAGTAAAGCACAATAGTGAAGGATGAAAACAAGATAAGCATTACTGCGTACATCACACTAGCCTCTAAGGCTTAGAAGCAGGCTACCTTTTGCTCTGTTGACTATCGATTCGCTTGCTTTCTGGCTGGGGTCCGACCCTATGGTTGCCATGGAGAGGACGAACAGATAGGGATTTTCCCTAAACAGCATGTACCGCGGTACAATTCTTTGCTGGCTGTCGCGAATTCGCCAGGAGTACTCTAGTGGTGGAGACACAGACGCAAAGAAACCCACAGCTCGCGAGGAGCTAACAGGAAATGAAATTCTGTCGAAATTACTGGAAACCGCTGACTCTGAGGACAGATACATCTGCTATTGTTCTAGTACTGCACTGAGAAGCGTTCTGTTGTCCTCTCCTACACTGATGTCTTTGGAATTGATTGAGCGATTACTTCCATCTAGCTGTTTGGAGTTGGAAAATCTACCTGGTCAGTTGAAATTGGAAGTGATACTAGCTGTTATGAAGTCCTCAAGGAAGAAAAATACACATGTTCTTGAAGAAAACGTTAATGTGACCTTTTGTCTCAGCAAAGACATGTGGAAAGCTATTTTGGATTTTTGGGTACGACTGATTGCTGCCACACCTAAACCCAAGAGTGTCGTAGTTCCAGTTTTAAACTTTACCAAATCAGTTTGGAAATCTGGGGAATTGAGATGCAGACAGACCATAACTAGTCACTACACTGAACTAGCAAGACTCTGTGATGGCTGCTTGTCTAACCTAGAACTGAAGAAACTATTTCACATTTGTTTTCTCATTCTCTCATCTCTCGAGGATGAGAAAGACTTGGCAACCAAAGCTCTACAAACAACTTTGAGACATGTTTTAAGTTTGGAACATGTTGTAGTTCGATTCAGCCAATGGATGGATGTGTGTGTGTTGTGTGCTGGAGATGAGGTGACAACAACATCTCCCGAAAGAGATTGTAGTGACCAGGAACTATTGCCTGCTTTTGTTCGTTCTTTGTTAATTCTTCTTCTTCAGTGCGCATTTATATACCTGTCCACCTCCCAGCCCAAAGGTGATTTAGTTTCTATTGCCAGTTCACTTTGTGATGGATTTGTAAAAGCAGTCAAGACTTGGTCTGAGAAAAACAATTTTATTGGATCAGTTTCTGACACTTTGGGCAGTGTTTTACTTGCTGTGGTCAGTGACAATGATGACACTTTACTGAAGGCACTTCACTTGTGCACACTGATGTACAAGCATGGGAAGGATAAGTTGAGGTATGCCTCACTGTGTGTGTGTGTGTGTGTGTGTGTGTGTGTGTGTGTGTGTGTGTGTGTGTGTGTGTGTGTGTGTATGTGTGCGTATGTGCATGTGTGTGTGTGTGTGTGTGTGTGTGTGTGTGTGTGTGTGTGTGTGTGTGTGTGTGTATGTGTGCGTATGTACATGTGTGTGTGTGTGTGTGTGTGTGTGTGTGTGTGTGTGTGTGTGTGTGTGTGTGTGTGTGTGTGTGCATGCATACATGCATGAGTGCATGCATGTGTCCCTGTAGTGTGTTTGTCCGGTGCATGTAGGTGTCGTTTCTCTCCTTTGCAGCTGCTTCCCTCCAAGCTGTGCTTCATTCTTGTCGGCCTGTTCTCCTCACAAAATGTTCATTTCTTTCTTGAATTCTGTCTCCTTTGATCCAATAATGTTAATGGAATTTATTGCATCTGGAGACAAGGAGTTTGTTATTTTCTTTCATCATTATTTGGAGTACTCACTAACGTCCTGGAATGAACTTGAAGCTGTTTGTTTTGATATGGATGTGGCTTCCAATGCTTCCAGGACAAGCACAGAGGAAGGGACTGAGTCTGATTCAGAAGATAATTTTGAAGTGGGAATGGGTTTTGGAAGTTTTGAGAACTCGCCTCTTCTTAGCAGCACTACTTCCTCCAAGAAAATGTGTTTGCAAGATATTTCCCAGCTTTCATCAGAGGAAACTCCTTCAGCAATATCAGAAGATTCAACTCACAAACTTCCACTCAGTCATCCTTCCCCTACGAAAAGGTTGGCACTCCAAGACGAGAATATTTGTCTTGCAAAGTATGTTCGCTGTTTGATTCACCTTCGTCTGAAACTTGCCAATTTGCTCCAAAGGGGTCTTATCTCCGAGGAGATGAATGCTCAACATAGCAACACACTCATTGACAAAATTGAACGAAGATATTTTTCTTCACCTTGATATATCCTTCTTTAATTCATAAGTCAATTTTTATCTGCCTGAATTCAACA
The DNA here is from genome assembly GCA_963170055.1 of Halisarca cf. caerulea. Lineage (NCBI taxonomy): Eukaryota > Metazoa > Porifera > Demospongiae > Chondrillida > Halisarcidae > Halisarca > Halisarca cf. caerulea. Next base: position 178,545 of record CAUJGJ010000085.1, read on the forward strand.
ATTACATGGCATTTAGCGGGTTATTCATTGGTCTTGAAGTGTGGAGAACACGGGTTCAAATCCCACTAGTGGCTAGTTTTCATCTTTTTTTCTATAGACTATGGGAATAGCGCAAGCATAAATAGCACTTTGGTAGGATATTGTCAGCAGGTCCCTGATGGCATAGCGGTTAGGTGACGTGCTTGTAGCGCTAAGGTTGTGGGTTTGAAACCGAGTCCCGACGGGTTTTTCAGAGTTTTATCTAAAAAAAATTAAATCCTGTCCCTCAGTGGTCAGTTGCAATACCCCTGTACGAAGAATTGTATGGGGGAGCTTTGGGTCTCGCGGCTGGTCTAGCTCCCACGCTACAGCAAGTTCAAAGAGTGCTAACTCCCTCTCCGTTGGGACTTCTTTCTTTTCGTCAGCATCAAATTTCCTCAATGGCAAGCATAAAAGACATCTGTGCATGCCTTATAATGAGATCAAGAAGTGTCTGGGCCACTGATCGAGGAGAGTTTATAAGAACTCACTGAGTTCTCCTGAAACTCAAGAAGAAAAGCTAGCTAGCTAGAAGAGGCCCTGTAGCCATGAGATCCATGTATAGTTATCTAGAAGAGGCCCTGTAGCCATGAGATCCATGTATGCATGTGGCTCTTTGTACACGGCTAGTTTAACTGACCACTGATGGACAGGACTTCAGGAGAACCCATGGCACCATTAATTGTGTTTATTGCTCAATAGTTGTATATACAATAGAAATAACAACTGATAATGCATATTGTGTGGTATGTTTAGAATTTGTCGTGAACATCCAATAAATAAGTAGAAAGGTGCAGAAACTACACAATGCAATTTGTAATGTCTGAATGTCACAAATGTAACAGACATAACATTTGGTCCATTATCTCATGTCCCCAACACACACAATCACACGTCTCCATTGAATGCAGGTCCGTAGTATTGGCTGTAAAGTAGTCCAGTGGATGAGATGGCATCTCCCAGACCAACGGTTTTCAGAGGATTTTTACAAACAAGAACAGGACTGAAGTGGAACTCCACCCTCCCTCGTTTCCATGACAATTGTGGGGAATTGGGGTCAAATACGTGAGGTGTATTTCTCAGCTCTTCATCTTGAAATGACAAAACAAAAGAATCTGGGATTTTTAATGACATCTTAGATGGAATAATAACCTCATCATCGCAGGCCTGTTTACCAGCAATTTCTGTTCCCTTGACAACAGCTGTTTGTCCGTTTCCCCAAGTACTTGTGAAATGAGCAAGTACATGAAACTTGAGAGAGTGGAAATGTATGCGACTCAGTACAGAGTTTGGAGTACGTACGTCCATATTACCATATTTAGACAACAGCCAATACAGTGAATCTGCAACCACACCCACTTGGGGCGGATACATTCTTGAGAGGAGTTCTGTGGGTCCACCACTTGCTGTCATTGTCGATTTTAACTCTTGTTCATTCAACCCCAGGGAGGGGGTGTAGGGAAGCAGGGTGGGGAGAATATCCTCCAATAGTTCTATATTTCCAATGCTAGCTAACTCCAAATGCAGCGGCAACAAAGGGGAAATACCCTTCAAATGATCTACAACCAGTTGGAGTTTCTTCTGCCAGAACGATCTTGAGTACCTCTCCAAGAGTTGAATCCCCGCGAGGATCACAAGATCAGGCTTGTTTGATTGAATGTGACCGAAGAAATCATCAACAGCTGTCATCTCTGAGTTAGCAACATCATTAGAGAAAACAATCCGGTTGGAACACGGTGCTGTCACACGCCCCCACTCCTCTTTGGTGGAGTATTCCAGAATCATATGTACTTCATCCGATGAACTCTGCGATCCAGTGTTAATTCGAGGGCTCAATAGTTCTCTCAGTTTCCCTCCAACAGGCCCACCTAGGAAGATGGAGGTCGTATCGGGTGTTAGCTGTGTCAGCTTCTTAGCCATCAATGCAGCATTTCCACCAATGTAGAACTGCAAAGAATAAATGAAGCAGCATCACTATCACATTGAACAAATATATTATACTAACAATAAGAATATTGGCAGTATAATATTAGAAAAAAAATTGAGAGTAAATAAAAAGTCAATACCGAAGCAATATCCAGTGAAACCTCTTTAAAGGACACCTCCAAAATGCAGCCACCTACAGCATCACCCAAGCTATGCTTGAGCAATTCTGGGATTACCTGCCAACTCATTAGTTCAACCCGAGGCTCCTACTTCTCTGCCCCATTTGACAGGCCTCCCGTTGACATGTGTACATATGAAACCTCTGAAATAAGGACACCTCCATCAATAGGACAGTTAACGGTGGCCCCAATTAATGGTGTGCTCATTATAGAGGCTTCTCTGAATATATCATTCAGAACAATACAAACCTCGTGTTTGAGAGAATCTTTACTTGCAATTTTTACAATTTCTTTAAATCTATCCAAATCTGTAAAGAATCTTTCAACTGCCAGACAAGATTCCATTGAGTACGCAAGGAGGTGGGAAATGTCTTTGTCTTCGTTAAGCACTTCAAACAACTTTGGAGGTTGTGGAGAAGTCCCCATAGCCTTCAACAGCCCTGCACCCGAGACAATGAGGTCCAGATTGGCATTGACACTGTAAAGACAAGACAGGAAGATTACACAACACACAGTAGGGAAAAGTTAGAACGGCAGGGTAATCCAGGACGGTGGGTCAAAAGCAGTGTCAACCACAAGGTACACACATTATTTTTCGTCAGTGATGTCTCCATGAAGTGGGAGTTTAGCAGTAGCAAGTGTGGCTGGACAGCTTCAACACAGAAAAAAGTAAAGACCCCCTCTCGAATTACCCTAGCGTTCCAAATTTCCCCGCTTTACCCTGCCAAGTACAGGGGGCACATGTTTGAGTCTGGTCCAGACACTACACCATAGCAGTATAATGTCTATGGTATAAGAAGGAAAAAAACCCTCCTAATTGTAGATATCAGTAAGTATCACTAACAGAAAAATTAAGGGAAAGGATGATCGAAATTATTACATGTAAAGACTAGCGAAATAGACACAAATTCGACACGAACGCTTGTTATCCCATACCCGACAGCTATCTTGCTGTAGTTTGCGGGGGTTCCCCCCATAACAGTCCATCTCCTAGCAATGACCGATTCGACGGATCCGTTACCGCTCCAGAGGTAAAAGAGAGAGGAAATGATCAGCGCTAGGCCTATTTCCAATCTTTTGTCCATGCTACCAGAAAGTCTTATTCATATACCCTTTGAAAACGTATAAAAGGATATAAAGTAGTACTGGTCTAGCTTTGCAAGACCAATGGGCGGCCACAACATCCACGTGGGGCCACGTGGTCAATTGTTGCGCAACTCTTTCAGAAATGTCGAATGTTACAGATTTGACGCTGGAGCTCCTACGCTTGGTGGCTGTGCTTCTTCTTGCCTTCGGATCGGCCGAGAGTGTCCAGCAGTTCACCATTCACCGAATGCAGCAGCTTGACGTTGGCTCTTCTAGCTTTGGTGAGCCGTTGTCAGGGTCATACAGAATCCTGTATAGACAATGGGGTAGGAATCGATGGTTTATTAAACGGTGTTTATTCATTGATCCAATTTATCAATTTAGTACTATTAGTACGACCTTCTAATTTCGTAATAACAGACGTAAGAGCAATATTGCGCAGTGTACACTCATAAAAGCAATCCATCCATCCATCCATCCATCCATCCATCCATCCATCCATCCATCCATCCATCCATCCATCCATCCATCCATCCCTCCATCCATCCATTCATCCATCCATCCGTCCATCCCTCCATCCATCCCTCCATCCATCCCTCCATCCATCCATCCATCCATCCATCCATCCATCCCTCCATCCATCCCTCCATCCATCCCTCCATCTGTCCATCATTTGCCAACCCCTTCACCAATCTGTTTATCAGCCTCATGTATTTATGTTATCTTCTACTGTGATGTCTGTGCATGTTTACTGTGAGGTCTGTGCATGTTTACTGTGGGGTCTGTGCATGTTTACTGTGAGGTCTGTGCATGTTTACTGTGAGGTCTGTGCATGTTTCAAGATTATGTGTACTTGTTGTGTTGCTTAGGAATACTGGCATGTCCTCTTCTTCTGATGTTTATTATCTTTTCTGTTACTTCTAGCGTGTTTTTCCATGGTTACATCACTTTCCATTTCCACTTCCATTTAGGATCCCGTGTTGGCTACATTAATATGGAAGTCAGATCTGAACTGGCACCCATTCTAAACAGAAAGTGTGTATTTGTGAAGTGGGTGGAGTTGACAGCCGACAAGTTCGACAACCTGCTTGATAGAGGGATGGGAGCAATAGTTGTGATACTGCAAGATTCCGTCTTGTCAGCTTCAGCGGAGGAGAATTCAAAGTGGATGGAATTGGAACGAATTCTGCTTCTGAAGGACATCAAGATTCCTGTGTACTTTGTCACTGAAACACCTGAACTGTTGGAGGTGATGAATAACATTAATTCTGATGCATCTGCAAACTCAGGGTCTTCAGCTCTATCAAGTGAGGGAAGTCTATGAATATCATTACTACTAGGGGATTTTCTTTGTATCACTCACCCTATATGTCAATCACTTGACAGATTGTGTTTGTTCAAGTTATATTCGTGTACATGTTTTTATCGGTGTGTGTATGTTTGCATCTGAAAGTGAAATTGAATTGTGCATTGTGAATGTGTGCTGTTAGAGTTATTCATGAGGAAAACCCTGTAATTTTGTGCAGACCTGTTGGGAATGTTTGGAGGCTATGGATACTATGTCACAACACAGGGGGCGGAGCCTAAGGTGGTTGCTAGCCCATCCTTGGCAACCATGCAGGGGATGCTGAAGGGACAAGGCATTGCTGACCAACTACCCACGGTGGCCATTGTTGCCTACTATGATGCCTTTGGAATCTCAACTGTGAGTGTTGGGGTTCGAGCATTGTCACATTTACACAGCTTGTAAACTGTCCTTCTTGTCCCGATGCGTGCAGGGTCACTCAACCGGAGGTGACTCCAATGCCAGTGGTGTAGCTGCGTTGCTGGAACTGGCACGTTTGTTTGCAAAGTAAGCAGATCATCTTTTCAGTTGTGTCGTGTTGGCTGGTTCAGTGACTATGCATTGCTTTTGATTAGATATAACCTCTTTAATAAGGAAACCATTAAAACAGTTCCCTTTACCAGACATCCATTTCGACAGACAACCAAATAAGGCTTATAGAGACGGATTTGCGCAGTGTTTGTCCTTCCTGGGTGCCTGTTGGAGTAGCCTGCTTCTAGGGGCCACCCAGGTAAAACAAGGCTACCTGAGCTGATGTGCCCGGCACTGTTCACATGATCTCACCTTACATTCTAGAATTTTCTGTTCCAGACATCATGTACAGTAGTTTTATATGGTGCCAACTTCCTCCATGTGTTTACTTCCTGTGCTGTACTTCCTGTAAACTACTTTTCTCCACTATGCATACTTCCTGTGCTATGTGTACTTCCTGCACTTCCTGTACTATACTTCCTGATATACTACTTCCTGTGTTATGTGTACTTCCTGTACTAACTGTAATATATCTACTTCCTGTATTATGTGTACTTCCTGTACTATACTTACTGTGATATATCTACTTCCTGTGTTATGTGTACTTCCTGTACTTCCTGTACTGTAGACTGTACGGCAACCCGGCCACAAAGCCTCACTACAATTTACTGTTTTTAGTGACAAGTGGTGGAAAGATAGGCTACTTTGGGAGCAAGAAGTGGTTGGAGGACAACACAGAAGATTCAGGAGGTACGTAAGTGTGCGGAGAGGTGTATTCAGATTGGAGATATTGGTCACATTGTGCAGTGTGTGGGAATACACCTGGCACATTGCGTGTTCTGTGTGTTATTATGGAGTATGGTAGTACTCCATATGTAGGATTGACACCGATAAAACATGGCCGCCATACATTGGTGCAAATTTTATTTTTCCCCAAAAACTAATGATACGGTACAGTTAGAAGCATTATGATGCAGTGGTATGTGCTCTAGATACTGTGTGTACATTACAGCTACTGTGTGTGCTGTCTGTACTGTGTGTACTGTGTGTACTGTGTGTGCTGTGTGTACTGTGTGTACTGTGTGCTGTGTGTGCTGTGTGCTGTGTGTGCTGTGTGCTGTGTGTGCTGTGTGTGCTGTGTGTGCACTCTGTCTTGGTGATAAGCCCATTGGATGACTTTCCAGCTGTTGCTATAGCTACATGTGGTTTGTTGTGTCTCTGTTCCACTCTGTGTCCTGCGTGCATCCTCAAACAGCAAGTTGGATCTTGTCAAATGTCAAGTTCTTTGTCTGTTTGGATTCTCTTGGAAACGACTCAAAACTTCATTTTCACGTCGCAAAAGTGCCCAAAGAAGGGTCACCACTAGCACAGTTTGCCACCTTCCTAAATAGAGTAAGTGTGTGTGTGTGTGTGTGTGTGTGTGTGTGTGTGTGTGTGTGTGTGTGTGCACAACATAAACTTACTGCTTATCATTGTTCAGAGCTCATCATCTCTCTCTGGAGAGCATGTTGGCCTTGTACACAAGAAGATTCGTATCTCAGATGATCTCCTGTCGTGGGAGCATGAGAGGTTTGCTCTGTCCAAACAGTCAGCAGCCACGCTCTCTCATCATTGGTCTCCCGCAGACAACTCACGGCATTCGATATTTGATGACTGGTTTGTGAACTTATGTGTGTATGCATAGTTCACACACACACACACACACACACACACACACACACACACACGAACATACACACACACACACACACACACACACACATATACATACACACACACACACACACACACACACATACACACACACACACAAACACACATGCATACACACACACACACACAAACACACACACACACGGTAGGCAAGTTCTCTCACAGTCTGTGCACCATCACTTTACAGGTCGTCAGTGAATGTTCAGCGTTTGGTGCTGAATGTGCAGATTCTGGCAGAAGCTGTCAGTCAGTTTGTCTACAACATAACAGCACATGGCAACGATGGTTTTGCAGGACATATCTTCCATGAAGGCAGGGTATGATAGCCAACTTGTCTTGTTCATACCTTTTGTGCTTCTCTCTAGTTTTGTAAGATAAGTGTTTATAACATTTAAAGTTGAGAAAATGCAGATTTGATATTTTTATGACTGCTATACTTAGTGTGGCTATATAGCTAGTCCATGTTTCAGCAATGGGGCTGGCTCACTGAACTAGTACGTTCTTACTACTCTTGTAAAATTGTGTGTGTATGTCATGTTTCCTGCCTTTCTGTTTCCTGTGTACCTGTTCCCCGTGTACCTGCTTCCCGTGTACCTGCTTCCTGTGTACCTGCTTCCTGTGTACCTGCTTCTGGTATACCTGCCTGTGTACCTGCTTCCCGTGTACCTGCTTCCCGTGTACCTGCTTCCCGTGTACCTGCTTCCTGTGTACCTGCTTCCCATGTACCTGCTTCCCGTGTACCTGCTTTCCGTGTACCTCTTCCATTGTGTGTCAACCTTGTCTTTCTTCACAGGAAGCAAATGAGGACAAGCTGAGGTCATACCTCAAGTTCCTAACCTCTGCTTCCAGATCTCAACAAGTGCTTACTTCTGACCATCCCATAGTCCAGTTCATATCTCAGGTTTGATGATCAATCCATAATTCTAATGTGTCCAAAAGTAGTTCTCCATAGTGTGTGTGCTTGTGTGTACTTATCAGTATGCACTCATATTCACAGGTGGAATTGTGCGTGTGTGACTGTGTGTGTGTGTGTGTGTGTGTGTGTGTGTATGTGTGTGTGTGTGTGTGTGTGTGTGTGTGTGTGTGTGTGTGTGTGTGTGTGTGTGTACCATGCAAGCACATGCGTCCTTGACATACACACATGTACCTTATACACACGTGCATAAACACATACACACACACACTCACACACACACACACACACACACACACACACACATACACACACACACACACACACACACACACATACACACACACACGCACGCACGCATGCAATTCATTGTATTTGTGTACAGACATTATCAAAGTTTACATCAGAGAAGAAACTACTCCACTCCCCAGACAAGCAAAGGTTAGGCATTGCAGTGTGTTTGTTTTCTTGGTTGTTATGGTGACAGAGTCACTATCTGATAGAGTGTTTTACATCATTGTTGTATCTGACATGTCGCCATGACAACTGCATCATTATGGCTGTTCTGTTTTCCAATCCAGTGATGCAGAATTTACCTTCTACGACATGAGCTCAACAGAACTTTCAGTGTATAGGTAGGATTGTGTGTGTGTGTGTGTGTGTGTGTGTTTGTGTGTGTGTGTGTGTGTGTGTGTGTGTGTGTGTGTGTGTGTGTGTGTGTGTGTGTGAGTGAGTGAATGAGTGTTAGTAGTTTGGTGGTATTTCAAAAATCCTGAAATCCTGATAGTATTTCTATTGATGGTCACATCATCAAGGATTTTTGACGTTGTGATGTGATTGTATCATGATTGTCATGATAATTGTGTCATAAGGCTGGATTTTTATCTCCTTTCTTGTCAATTGTCAGCAGCATACTATTTGCTTGGACATTCTTGAATCTCGGGAGTTTTATTTTTATTTTATGTGCTACTATTCTGGTGCAATTATCGCCATAATCGTGATATCCTGTTGGAGAATAACTGTGGGTGATTGAAACCAATATTGCCCATCATTAGACTGTGTGTGTGTGTGTGTGTGTGTGTGTGTGTGTGTGTGTGTGTGTACGTGCGTGTGTCTGTGTGTGTGTGAGTGTGTGTGTGTGTGAGTGTGTGTGTGTGAGTGCGTGTGTGTTAGTGAATTTCTTCATGACCCAACCCCTGTAGGGTAAAGCCTCCCATATTTGACTTGCTCCTGGCAGTATTGATCGCACTATACATTGGACTTGTCTTCTTAGCTGTTCAGGTTGTGTGTGTGTGTGTGTGTGTGTGTGTGTGTGTGTGTGTGTGTGTGTGTGTGTGTGTGTGTGTGTGTGTGTGTGTGTGTGTGTGCATGCGTGTATGTGTGCTTATGTGCATGTGTGCATGTGTATATATATATGTGTGTGTGTGTGTGTGTGTGTGTGTGTGTGTGTGTGTATGTGTGTGTGCTTACATGCATGTGTGCATATTTTGTGTGTATCCATGCATGCGTGGATGGGCAGGCGTGTGGTGTACATGTGCAGAAGTGCAGTGTCTGCTTTGCTCAGATTTCAATTGAGTTTTCTTTCTTTCTATAGAATTTCAAAGTCGTCTTGTCATATTTCAGACCTTCAAAGTCTAAAGCAACATAGTATTCTAGCCCTATATATAACTGTGTCAAATGTATGTTGTTGTTATCGCGCGATATAATTGTTGTTGAATTCACTGGTAGCCATGTTCGGCACGCATGTATGTCGGTTGTTATAGTCCACACAGTTGTTGCGATTCCATTTGGAAAAATTGAATTGGGTATGGAAAGAGCCGTACGTACACATGTCGTAGTAAAATGGCGCATGTTTCGGACGTGATCCGTTATTTGTGAATTACTGACGGTAAGCTTCTGAAAGAGCTGTATACACAAGTCTTATATTGAAACATCTTTGTCCTTATTTTCTTCCTGTTCTTACTTGTATATTCTGTGTACATAGGACCCCAGAAAGACCAGCCATGTTAATGGGGGCACTCCTATTAAAAATTAAATTTATCTATCTATCTATCTTACTTCTTTTTTATGCAGATACTTTGCAAAATGGGTAAAGGAAGGAGACGTTCCCCGTCCCCCGACTCTTATGACGATGAAGACCGGAGTCGATCCAGAAAGAAGAAAGCTAAGCGGCGTTCCAGGTCGAGGAGTAGAGACAGGGAAAAGAAAAGGGAAAGGCGAAGGTCCAGAAGTCGTTCACGAGACAGGGGACACCGTTCAAGAAGCAGGTCCCGCAGTCCAAGAAGACTGACCGGTTTTGGTAGTAGATATGGTTGGTTTGGATCCAGACAACAAGAAGAGAAACCCAAAGACGCCAAATCCGAGCTACTGAAGTACATTAAAACCCTGAAAGAGGAAAAAAAGGAGCCTAAAACAAGTACTGAAGAACCGTTGCCAAAGAACGACGAAGAAGTGGAGACGTCCAGCGAAAAAAAGCCATCAGCCGTTATGTCTATCAAATCAGACACACAAGCAAAGTTAGATGAAGAAATGAGAAAAAGAAGAGAGAAAATTGAAGCATGGAGAGCATCTCGAAAGAAGGAAGCATCAGCCACTGAAGAAGACCAAGAGTCAGAAGGAGATAATGATCGAAAGAAGTGGACTCTGGAAGATGATGATGACGATGAAGGAGAAGAGGAAAACAGAGAGAACAAAATGGACACAACTAACGAGCAGCCACCTGTAGAGGAAGACGTGGATCCGCTGGATGCTTTCATGGTTGGTGTCAACGAAGAGGTGAAACGCATCAAAGAAGATTGGAAGAAATCTGCTGTCCCTGTTGGTGATCCTGGTCATAAACCTGTCAAGCAAGAGGAATCACAGAGGGGGGAGCTGATTGAAAGCAACAAGGATCTAATGGAGTATTCTTCCGAGGAAGAAGATGAAGGGTTCTCAACAGCTCTTGCACGACTGGTGAAGAAACACAAGAAGAAGGAACTTCCCAAAGTGGATCACTCACAACTTGAGTATGATGAGTTTCGAAGGGACTTTTATGTTGAAGTTCCTGAATTGAGTAGAATGACTGAAGAAGAAGTAACCTTGCTTCGGGAATCCTTGGAGAACATCCAGGTGAAGGGCAAGGACTGTCCCAAGCCAGTGAAGACGTGGGCTCAGTGTGGGCTCAGTGTAAAAGTGTTGGACATTTTGAGAAAGAACAACTATGAGAAACCCACTCCTATACAAGCCCAAGCCATCCCAGCAGTTATGTCTGGTCGGGATGTGATTGGTATAGCTAAGACGGGCAGTGGGAAAACCCTTGCGTTTGTCCTCCCCATGCTCCGCCACATCCTGGACCAGCCCCCTCTTGAATCAGGGGATGGTCCAATTGGGCTCATCATGACCCCCACCCGAGAGCTCGCGTTACAGATTCACAGTGAATGTAAGAAGTTCTGCAAGTTCCTCTATCTTCAAGTTGCCTGTATTTATGGAGGTACAGGCATCAGTGAGCAGATAGGAGACTTGAAACGTGGAGCAGAGATCATCGTGTGTACTCCTGGCAGAATGATTGACATGTTGGCGGCAAACAGTGGCCGCGTCACCAACCTTCGTAGGGTGACATATCTTGTTCTGGATGAAGCTGATCGTATGTTTGATATGGGATTTGAGCCACAGGTGATGAAAATTGTTCAGAACACACGTCCAGATCGACAGACAGTCCTCTTCTCTGCAACTTTCCCTCGAGTTATGGAAGCGCTGGCCAGAAAGATATTGACCAAGCCTGTTGAAGTACAAGTTGGAGGACGGAGTATTGTTTGTAGGGACATTGAACAGCAAATTCTTGTCATTGATGAATCCAAGAAGTTTCTAAAGTTGCTGGAGCTTCTAGGGATCTACCAGGAGAAAGGCAGTGTTTTGGTGTTTGTTGAGAAGCAAGATACGGCAGATTATTTGTTCCGTGATCTCCTAAAACATGGCTACCCTTGTATGTCTCTACATGGTGGCATGGATCAGTTTGATCGTGACGGAACTATAGCCGATTTCAAGAATGGAGTAATTCGACTGATGGTGGCCACATCTGTGGCAGCACGAGGCTTGGATGTGAAGAATTTGATCATGGTGGTGAACTTTGACTGTCCCAACCACTATGAAGACTACGTCCATCGCTGTGGGAGAACTGGAAGGGCTGGAAATAAAGGGTACGCGTTTACCTTCATAACATCCAGTCAAGAAAAGATAGCTGGCGAGTTAATCAAGGGATTGGAGCTAGCTGAGCAAGAAATACCGAAAGAGCTAAAGGAACTCTGGGACAAGTACACTGAGCGACTGAAGGAACAAGGTTTGGAGAAGAAGAAGAGAAAACGAAGACTTGCAATTGGTTTTGGGGGCAAAGGTTACAAGTTCAATGAAGAGGAAGCAGCCCAGCAGACAGAGAAGAGGCTCAAGCAGAAATCATCCCTTGGTATTCCAGAAGAAGAAGATGACGATGGAGATGCGCTCTCTCTGCTCACAATTGACAAGATTATGGAGAGAGCTTTCAGCAGCATCCCAAGGAAGAAGGACCCCTCTCAGCCTCAAGGGCCGGAAACAAAGGACCTCCCCAATCCCAAGTCTGCGGCTGGAAAGGCACTGGCTAGAGCACAGGAAATTGCAGAAAAGATATCACAGACTAAGAATATTGGGGTCAGCCCCTTGGACGCAGCTCAGACAGCTGCCAGTGAAATCATGCGAGGTGGGTCTGTGGATCTCAAAGGAGCTGCTCTTGCCTCTCAAATTGCAGCCGGTATCAATGCTCGTGTTGGTGCTGGGAAGGCCAACACAACCGATGCAATTCTTCCAGCTGGTGTTCAGACGCAGCAGGATGGAAAAGAAGAGGAAACTGTAGAGAAGTCAATTCGCTATGAGGACGAGGTAGAAATAAATGACTTCCCACAGCAAGTTCGCTGGCGACTAACCAACAGAGATAACCTCGACACAATTGCTGAATTGTCAGAAGCTGGTATTACTGTTCGCGGGATCTATGTCGCTGAAGGAAAGAAATCGAAAGAAGGGGATAAAAAGCTTCACCTTGCTCTTGAGGCAGGAGGAGAGAGGCCCATTCAGGTTGCCAAACAGGAGTTGAAGAGACTTGTGATGGAGGAACTGACAAGAATGGCTGCATCCAACACTCCACAACGACCAGGACGGTACTCTGTTGTCTGACACACCCTTTCTCCATCACAGCTACATTTCCGTATGCCCTCATTATGAACACATGCATGAACACCTACCAACCTACGTTAACATTGTCCTAATGCATAGCAGTAAACATTCTTGTGTGTATGTTTGCATGAACTTATTTCCCAACCACATTTGATTTGCATGATAATTATTTATTGACCAATATGAATAAATTTTGCAAATAAAAATATGTATATATATAGTATGATTGAAGTAATAAATAGTACATTCTGTTGTAGACAAGTGAGAAAAATAAGATTGATGCAACCATGAATTGTAAATTTGATTGGAGTTGGGATGGAATAATAACTTTCTAATAAGAAATTAATTTAAAAATTTCAACAATATTACCAGTGAGTAAAATTATAGATAATATATCATGCAGTGTTGATAACTTATGGGGTGTTCTTTATGGGCGGTTTATATAAAGTGTACACCAGTGGAAAAAAAAAAATCAGTACAACGACCAGTACCGCTACCACTGCCACCACAGCAAGTGCAATCAATACCGAAGTCATTTTCGATTTTGCGTCAAATATATTGTCGTCCTTGGCAACCATGGGCTTAATCATCGGCATTGGTATCTCGACATGCCCGTGATACGAGTCTGAAAAACCTGTGGTCCTGGAGGTATCGTTCTTCTCTCTCATCTTCTGTAGATCTCGATCCAGTTTTTTAAACATGACATTTGTGGGGTCCTTCCACCGAAAGGCAGACTTGAAACTGATGGTTCTGTTGTCGATATGTGAAAGTAGCTTCTCTTTTTCGTCCAAACCATCATCTTCGACATCCTCTTCCACCGTCTCCTCGTCTGCTTCACAACCCTCATCTGACAAAACTGCTACTTGGAGTCTGCGGCAATTTTCTGACTCCGTGGATGACTGGTTGTCAGTCTCTCGTGCCGATCGCTCCTTTGCCATTTTCCTCCTGTTTTCCAGTTCAGCTGGCTCAGTGAGTATGCTGTGAGCTCTGATGGGTATCTTAACTTTCGTCAGTGCGTGGAAATCAAGATCACTATAAAGATTGTTAATCCTTCGAATTTCAGATGCCTAACAGGAGAACACACGTTCATACATAAGCTATGTAATCAGGGGATTTTTTATATATGAATGACACGTACGTACATGTACATATGTACACTCGTGCATGCACACACACACACACAAACACACACACATATAGTGACACATGCATACAACACACACAAACAAACAAATGCGCGCACACACACACACACACACACACACACACACACACACACACACAAAACACAAACAAACAAATGCACACACACACACACACACACACACACACACACACACACACACACACACACACACACACACACACACATGCACACACACACACACACACACACACACACACACACACACACACACACACACACACACACATGCATGCATGCACACACATACACACACACACACACACACACACACACACACACACACACACACACACACATACACACACATACACACACACACACACACACACACACACACACACACACACACACACACACATGCATGTACACACATACACACACACACACACACACACACACACACACACACACACACACACACACACACTATAGTACATGCCGTCCATGCAATATGTACAATGTACGTATATGTGCTACACATCAAGTACATTAATAGGATAAATGTAATCAACAAGTGTAACTCAATAACGAGTACAAGAGTGAATACTGCACTGTATCGAGCACAAACTGTAACGATGAAGCAATGATTGGAGGATCAAGACTGAGGTGATCCACTAACCGTACAGCTGTAGCGAATGGCTAAACTTTGGACCGTTTCGCCTTTTTCTATATCCTCTTCGATAAACTGACTACTGCTGTGCTTCCTTGGACCTCTCCGTGGCCGTCGAGTCCTCGCCATCGTTGTTTCTATTTCTGAATTTTCTTCGTCATCTTCCAAGGCTACAACATCTTTGCGCCCGAAAATATACGCCTTACCAGACATGGTATTCTGTTGCTGTGGTCGAACGCCTTCTGGGTCTCGTAAAGTGTATTTTGAAGACTTTTTACTACCTAATATTTCCACTTTTCCTTCGTAGTGAGCCGATCCATTGCCGCCATTCGTTCTCATATTAGCGGCGGCCATTTTTACTGTACCGAAAAGGAGATCCCTAACGCATTGATGTCGACCACGCCCATAGGTACCGTACACGCCCCCTCGCAGCTGGTCTGGGTTACATTCCCCTCGAGTTTGTCTTACTACTAAGTGCTCCATTATCATAGATACATCATGGCCCAAAAAATTCCTGGCAAAGTGAAACGCATGACGCTATCAGGTTCCCTCTCTCTGTCAGAAGGCGTTCGAAAGGCCAAATCGGAGGCGGAGGTGCACAAGTTGGGAACAAAGACGCTGTCTCAGACCCTTCTGAGGCTTAGAAGAATGTCAAGAGACGACGAAGAACTGAATATATCGTTGGTGAAGCCCATGTGCTCGGCAGAATGGGACCCAAGTTGTATTGTGGAATATATGTACGTGGACCGTAGAGTCCTTGTACCGCCTGACGAACCGCGGGAACTTTGTCGTCACAAGGGCTATTTGGACAAACTCCCAGTGGGAGAGAGTAAACCGTCTTTCGTCAAAGGCTGGAAAAGACGGTATTTCAAAGTCAAAGAGGGATATCTCTCTTATTTTAAAACTCGCGAAGACAGCAAACCCCTTGGAGTTCTATCACTGGAGAATGCGACCACCACTCTTGAAGACGACATTCTTACTGTGGTCGACAGTAAAAGAAGGATTTTGTCCCTTCGAGGCTCAACCATGGACCTCTATATATGGAAACGAGCAATATCTGTGGAAGCCGTTGTCCCCACCATAACTCCCCCACTAGCGGCAATGCCAGGACCGAGCAACACTGTTGTCATCGACATAGGATCCTGTTCAGTGAGAGCTGGTTATGCAACTGACAACACCTACCCACAGCTCTTCTTCCCAACTGTGTTTGCTGTTGATGTGATGACAAAGGAAATCACTGGAATAGGATTAGACGCCCTTGTTCCTGAACGGCGGGAAACGTCAAAAATTGTTTACCCCTGGAGGCATTCGGCACGCATGGATAAACAGGTCAAGAAGGGGGAATATTTGTACTGCTTGGTTAAGTTTGTGTTTGGACAGCTTCGTGTGAACCCGGCTGAAGTATCAGTAGTGGTTGCTCTTTCCCTGCATGCAACGGACGAAGACAAGCAGATGATAGGGGAGGTTCTCTTTGACCAGGTCGGGGTTCAGGCTGTTCTGGTACAAGATCAGGAGATTCTGGCTCTGTATTCTTACGGTGCACTGTCAGGGATTGTAGTGAACATTGGGGACCGGACAAGTGTGATGTCAGTTATTGATGGGTGTGCTGTGGAAGGGAGTGGCTTCCAGCTACCACTGGGAGGTGGGACGGTGACAGAGAATCTTAAACGCTTTTCCACTGAAAAGGGAATTCGGTATTTTTCCGATACAGAAGCTTACATCATGCGCTATGTAAAGGAAGAAATTGGCTACGTCTCTCAAGATATCGACACTGACCTTCGCATGTGCAGAGAATGTCCTGCCCAATACACTCGCGGTGTTAACATGGATAATTTCTATCTCCCGGATCATCGGAAACTTATAAGCCTTGATTCCTCCCTGTTTCAGGCGTCTGAGGGGCATTTCAATTCAACTGTTTGGGGAAATGATGTCCCTTCATTGCACAAACTTGTGTGGCAGTCATTACAGGCTTCACCGATTGATGAGCGCAGAGACCTTGCAAACCACATCTACCTCAGTGGATCAGGGACGCTTTTGGTTGGCCTACCGGAAAGACTTGAAAAAGAGCTCAATAAACTTGTCCCGTCAGGCTACAGTGTCAAAATACATGCTTCAGAGAAGCGAGGTCACGCTGCTTTCATTGGTGCTGGGGTTTTGGCATCACTGCAAAACTTTCACAATGCATGTGTTTCAAACTCAGAATGGTATTCACTTGGTATTCGTTCGTTTTCAAAATCATAGTGTATTAGCTTTCTGTTTCACCAACCCCGCTTTATTTCAACCTTTTTCAGTGAATTATTATTATTAGATTGTGGTTAAGGCGCTTATTGTAGACGCTATCAGCGTTTAATAAAAGCCCACCAACTAAACATGGAAGGGGCGCCAGGAGCGCATTAGTATCGAATAGCACTTCATGGTAGCAAAGACGACCGCCAATTACTCTCGAATCATGGCTTTGTTGAAACCTACACCGACCCCAGACCCTAGTCAAGACGATTATTGTCAACCAGTAGACGCTTTAAAGGGTCTCCCCTTACGAACAACAGAAATAAGACGTTCCTATCGGCTTTCTGACAAGAAAATGCTTCAGGTACAACAAGCGGCTTCGATCAACAAGAGATCTTCTTCAGCGGACAGGGTGCGCTCCAGTGCAGCGGAAATCGAATCGTCACGTTCTCCGCCGCCTCCCCCTCTCCCCAGCAGAGGTCCACCTTCCAATCCGCCGCCCGACTACGAAGAACCTTGGGATTTTAGGCGTAAACCTGCCTCTTCAGCGCCCAAGAACGGAAAAGTCGAGCAAGTTCCTCCTGTTCCAAAGGCACCAGCTGACCAAGAATATGAAGATCCGTGGGACAGCGTTAGAATGAGGCGGGGGTTTTCCAAGCCCTTGGAACCGCTGCCTCCGCTCCCGCCAAACATTCCCTCGTCCGCTAAGCCTAGAAACGGAGAAAGAACGCGCAGGTCGACTGTTAACAGTGTTTTGCCTTCAGAGCCACAGGTGGATATCGATACGAACAAGTCTTTGGAAGAGCAACTGTAAGTGTGTGTGTGTGTGTATGTGTGTGTGTGTGTGTGTGTGTGTGTGTGTGTGTGTGTGTGTGTGTGTGTGTATGTGTGCATTGCAATGCTAACATTGCATTGTTTCGATACGACATTTTATGTTTGTCACTCCTGTGTTTGTGCAATTGCATGTGTGGATGCATTGCTGAAAACTACAGTAAAAGTTGTCTTGAAGACCACTTACGTATAAAAAACACCTGTCTATAGAGACCACTGTAGGCCTGCTCAATGTCCACTTCAGTGATACTAAAGCACTTTTGTACAAGGACCACCTGTCTACAGAGGCCACAATTACCTGGTCCCTTGAGCGGTCATTATAGACTGGTTTTAGTGCTCATGCTTTCTAACAGTTCAGTGTATGTGTTTGCGGAATGCTTGTCCGTCTCCTATTAAGTCTTTTCTTCTTATCTCAATCCATAAAAGTCCGGTCTCCATAGTCTCCTCTTTGTAGTGATGCCTTTCAATGCCTATTCTTCTCTGTGATGTTGGCATGGGCCTTGAAACAGAAGACAGGAGAATGTCGCTTTCTGTGATTTTCCTCCCTTCTCTGTTGTCTTTTTTATATTTAGTTGGTACCACGGCATGTTACCACGCCACGAGGCAGAGGAGCTTTTGGAGAAGAAACCGGATTTCAGCTTTCTCGTTCGGAAAAGTGAAACATCAAGATTCTCTTATTCTCTGTCTTTGAAGTGAGTATTCATTTTGTGCTCTTCGTTGGAATCCTTACTGTAAGTGCAAATGTACACATGGGTGGCTGTTTTGTTTCTGTGTCATTCATACGTATCAGTGTACATGGATTCTCTCCTCTGCTTATATGGACCACCACCGTACTCCATGAAAGGCACCTACCTTCGCTAGCCCGGTTGATCAGGAGTTGACCAGGGCTGCTCGGTCACAAGTATAGTGCATCCCACATGACTAGTTAGCAAATTTCACACTATTAAATGATTATTAATTCACAATGATTATTCAATTTTGTGGCCAATAGCAGGTAAATTTGACACATTGTTTTGTACCGATACTCAGAATCCCTTGAAAGATTTTATAGTGAAACTCAACAGCAGGTAGATGGACACACACTCCTGGTTAGCACACACTCCTGGTTAGCACACACTCCTGGTTAGCACACATTCCTGGTTAGTACACACTCCCAGTTGGCACACACTCCTGGTTAGCACACACTCCAGGTTAGCACACACTCCTGGTTAGCACACACTCCTGGTAAGCACACACTCCAGGTTAGCACACACTCCTGGTTAGCACACACTCCTGGTCAGTACACACTCTTGGTTAACACACACTCCTGGTCGGTACCCAGTCCTGGTTAGCACACACAACTGGTTAGCACACACAACTGGTTAGCACACTCCTGGTTAGCACACACAACTGGTTAGCACACTCCACATGGTTAGCACACTCCACATGGTTAGCACACTCCACATGGTTAGCACACTCCACATGGTTAGCACACTCCACATGGTTAGCACACTCCACATGGTTAGCACACTCCACATGGTTAGCACACTCCACATGGTTAGCACACTCCACATGGTTAGCAATATTGTTTTCTGTGTACACATGCGTACAATTAATCAACAGTTTACCCTGAACTCATTCAAACCCCTCATTTTGGAAGTGTAGAGTTGAGGTTCCTGCTCTGCCAGAGAAGCAGGTACATGTATGGGACACAGACAACCCTGGTGTGCACCACACACACACACACACACACACACACACACACACACACACACACACACACACACACACACACCATGTATAGCCTTATGTAGAACACAGTCTTGATGAGGAGTGAATGACTTGTAGTGGTCTTAGTCTCCTTTGATTTGGTGTTTTCTTTTAGCTTGACCGCCTCGCTGACTGTGCGTGAGTGTTGTGTGTATTGATTCCACGGGACAGTGATGCCAATTGTGCATGTTATGGCATGTCCATGTAGTGGTTTGCGCATGTGCAGATATACGGCTGGACCTGTGTGTGTGTGTGTGTGTGTGTGTGTGTGTGTGTGTGGTGTGTGTGTGTACGTGTGTGTGTGTGTGTGTGTGTGTGTGTGTGTGTGTGTGTGTGTGTGTGGTGTGGTGTGTGTGTGTACGTGTGTGTGTGTGTGTATGTGTGTGTGTGTGTATGTGTGTGTATGTATGTGTGTGCGTGTGCACGTGTGTATTGTATGTGAAGGTAGGTGCTTGACCTTTCATAGCAAACCCATAGAATGTTGTATAATGTGAGAGGTATTGTCTGAAGTGTTCAGTGATTTGATCTTGAAGGATGCCATCAGAGCGTGGTCTTCCTGTAGCATTCCGTCTATTGAGGTCAGTGTGTGTATGGTTCTAATAGATTCTGTGTTGGTTTCACCACTTTTGAGGGCAATTCAGTTCTAAACTGACCATTTGGGATTCCGTCTGCATGATGTCACATCCTATGATCTTTTGTGAGGGAGGGGAGGGGGTGGGTTGGTGTTGCCCTGAGGGGAGAGGTGGAGGGGGATTGGTGGTGCCCTGAGGGAGGGGTGGAGAGAGAGAGAAGGGGCTGATGTTGCACTAAGCGGAGGGGAGGGGCTGGTGGTGCACTGAGGGGAGGGGAGGGGCTGGTGGTGCACTAAGTGGAGGGGAGGGGCTGGTGGTGCACTGAGGGGAGGGGAAGGGCTGGTGGTGCACTGAGGGGAGGGGCTAGTTGTGCCCTGAGGGGAGGAGAGGGGAGGTCTGTGTGTGAGTTGTGGGAAGTGGAGGGACTAGATGTGAGCTGTTTCAATCTCATGTGGCCAGTGCTGTTGGGGAATCTTGTGTTATGTTTGCCCCTGCGGTTTTCCTACCATGTACCTGGTTGGAAGGGATTCTGAAACTGTTGTTTTAAATCTCATGTTTTTGACCTGTCACTGCTTATTTGTCATTGTGAAACACAAATCATGCAAACTGGAAAGTGTAATTCTATTTGTGTTGTATTTGGTTGTCAAGGGATAGAAATACTACTCTTCTGTGTGCAAATCAATTGGATTTATATTTTATTCCCTTCGTTGTAATTGAGCCCTATGATCCCAATGGTTGTGGCCAGCCATCTGTCCATACATGTTCATGATTTGAGTCTCCCGACATTCATTCGCCTCTCAATACTCATCCTATTGTAGTCTCCTTGTTATTATGTTTGAATAGGATAAGTTTTATCCTTAGCTCTGAGCCCAGCCGTCTATTCATTTCATGAAATTCTTCACCTATGTTCACTCTAAATGAGGCCCACCTAGTCTCGGCGGCCATTTATGTAGTGATAACCTCAACATAGTAGGATCTTGTCAGTGGATTTAATTCCCTATGACAAAGCCTGTCTGCCCCAGTCATTGTATGTGGCATTCTAAAAGATTAGCTGGTTCTAGTTAATTTCTTGCATAGTGAAGGTTTTCTGTGTTTCTTGGAATTTATTGCAACAAAATTCTGACGTACGCATATCATCAACTCACACTCTGTCCATAGACTAGGACATGTGTAGTTAGCAATCTTTATTAAAAATATTGAAGTATATTTCGTGGATAAAGAACACAACAAGGTCACCTGGAAAAATGGGCAAAGTTGTTAGAGAAGTAAAAGTATTGTACGTATCAATAATGTGTTAATAGATGTCTTGTTTTGTGTGTGACTTGTGGACATGTGGGCTCTCCTCAAAGAGCAATAAAATTGCCTGAACTGAACCCTTCTAAGTACTTGTACACTTCCACAGATTTTATGTACAGTGGACGTGTGTGTGTAGAGTGGACGTGTGTGTGTGTGTAGAGTGGACGTGTGTGTGTAGAGTGGACGTGTGTGTGTAGAGTGGACGTGTGTGTGTAGAGTGGACGTGTGTGTGTAGAGTGGACGTGTGTGTGTACAGTGGACGTGTGTGTGTGTACAGTGGACGTGTGTGTGTACAGTGGACGTGTGTGTGGACAGTGGACGTGTGTGTGGACAGTGGATGTGTGTGTGTACAGTGGATGTGTGTGTGTGTGCGATTCCATTAAAAATGTGGTCACAGACAAACTACACCATGCTTTAGAGCATTCTCAAGAGAATGTTAAGAACCTGCGGAATCAGACCCCAGTGGGACCTTCGATAGTGGGCTCTCCTAAATAAGGACACAGTATAATAAACCTCTCTACAAAGGACACGACTTATGGTCCCAGTGTAAGTCCTAGAATACATTTTGAGCCTCCCAAAGAGGAAAACCTCTCTACAAAGAACAAATAACCTGAATTTACGTATGTCGTCCCCAAAGTGTCCTTTATTCGGAGGTTCCACTGATCATATCAACAAGACCTTCAATGGTGCAGTCTTTGTGCTTCAATGGTGCAGTCTTTGTGCTTCAATGGTGTAGTACTACACTTATCCACTGTGTGCCGCTTTCTACTGCAATCCACTCAGTGAGATGCTGTAGGACAGTCACAGGTAACGAGATGTCACGTTGTGTGTGTACGTAGTTGCGCTGTGTATTTTCCTATTTTGGAGAGAATTGTGTGTGCAGTATGTCTGTGGAACGTTCATCTGTGGGCAGCCTGTGAGCCCACAAGGTCACAGTTCTCATTTTGTAGTGTTGTACTTCTAACAGTTGCTTACACTCATTTTTTCCACATCAGTAGTTCTGCTACATGATCAGTTTTCAGTACCCTGTACATGTGTGTGTACCCACCTACTGTAGAAAACACCTCTGAACTGGGGCCTAGGTAATCTGTAGTGTGTGTGTGTGTGTGTGTGTGTGTGTGTGTGTGTGTGTGTGTGTGTGTGTGTGTGTGTGTGTGCATGTGGACGTGCACGCAGGAGGTGGGAGGTGGGAGACCAGTATACCTGTGTTAGCTCCTATGTACAATACACTCCATGTTGGGAGTGTATGACATCACTTCACCCTCTACTTCACTGCTGGTGTCAGCACCTTGCAATGCTGTTTGTGGTCATCTATTGACTCATTCTTGTATAATTATCTGGTTTTATTGAACACCTAGTAGCTTCCTAGTTCTAAAATTTACCTTCAAACCCTTCAATTTCCTCTCAGAGTGTGTGACAGTCAATCAATGGTCAGACATCTAATAGGAGAGTGTTTCAATCACTGTTCGGTACAGAACAATAGATCCTGGAACATGATTAGGGTTGTATGGCAGCTATGTAGTTCTATCCTGCTGTGGACCTGCTATAGGGGGCTGCTATAGGAGGGCTGCTATAGGAGGGCTGCTATAGGAGGGCTGCTATAGGAGGGCTGCTATAGGAGGGCTGCTATAGGAAGGCTGCTATAGGAGGGCTGCTATAGGAGGGCTGCTATATGAGGGCTGCTATAGGAGGGCTGCTATAGGAGGGCTGCTATAGGAGGGCTGCTATAGGAGGGCTGCTATAGGAGGGCTGCTATAGGAGGGCTGCTATAGGGGGGCTGCTATAGGAGGGCTGCTATAGGAGGGCTGCTATAGGAGGGCTGCTATAGGAGGGCTGCTATAGGAGGGCTGCTATAGGAGGGCTGCTATAGGAGGGCTGCTATAGGGGGGCTGCTATAGGAGGGCTGCTATAGGAGGGCTGCTATATGAGGGCTGCTATAGGAGGGCTGCTATAGGAGGGCTGCTATAGGAGGGCTGCTATAGGAGGGCTGCTATAGGAGGGCTGCTATAGGGGGGCTGCTATAGGAGGGCTGCTATATGAGGGCTGCTATAGGAGGGCTGCTATAGGAGGGCTGCTATAGGAGGGCTGTTATAGGAGGGCTGTTATAGGAGGGCTGCTATAGCAGTGATACCTCCATAATCTGCCACTCCATGTACCTCAAAATAGATGTCAGTTTACAGAGGTTAATTACCCAATGCCTCTTAGTACAGTCAAACATGGTGATATGTAGTCTGAATAATATGTTGGATTAGGAGAATGTTATATAATTAGATTATTGAGAGAAGGCTACAAATTGAGATTCATATCAGATCAGTACTATCAGCTACTGATCTAATAAGTGTTTTGCATAGTAAGTGAGGCTGTCATTCACTCCAGTTGGGGAGAATGGGTGGGCCCTTGAAATCATCTGAAATTGGATATTTCTATTTATAGTAACATTAGTGAGCTTCCTTTTTGATGACAAGGTATTTTGTCTAGTGTAGGTTGCTATGGAAACCGTCCATGCAAATGGTGAAGTGCCATGCTGTAGCTATAGAGTCTCATTACAGTAACTCCCAGCTCATGGGGCACTGAGGGGACACTGAGGGGACACTGAGGGGGCACTGAGGGGACACTGAGGGTGCCTTGATGGGTCACTGAGGGTGCCTTGATGGGTCACTGAGGGTGCCTTGAGGGAACATTGAGGGTGACTTGTTGGGTCACTGAGGGTGCCTTGAGGGAACATTGAGGGTGACTTGTTGGGTCACTGAGGGTGCCTTGAGGGAACATTGAGGGGGGACTGACAGCTGGAGTAGAAATCTCATGATAAAAGCCCTCTTATAGAAATCGAAGTATCCCACTAACAAGCAAAGAGTGAAGTGCAAATTGCCTTGAAAAGGAGGATTAATTGATGCCATTGTGTGTTATCATATTTACAAAGTTCTTTCTAACCTCATGTCCTGTTTTGAATGTCTATTTTCCATTTCTTGTGTACACACATGTGCCATTTCTTGTGTACACATGTGTGCCATTTGTCCTCTCATTCATGCGTAGGGTTTGGTCTGTAGATAGTGGCATCCATGCACAAACATACAAACACAGAAAAGTGTATTTGTATGCATATACTCAGTACACAGTACACAGTACACACACACACACACACACACACACACACACACACACACACACACACACACACACACACACACTATATGTGTATTTGTATGCATATACTCAGTACACAGTACACAGTACACACACACAATACACACACACACACACACACACACACACACACACACACACACACACACACACACACACACATGCAAACACACACACACACACACACACACACACACACATGCACACACACACACACACACAAGCCAGTCTCCAGCAATCACTATCTCCTCTACCTTCTCAGATGCACTTCTCAGCTGGACCAGCTGCCATACATTCACATAAAGATTGCCTACGACAATGTTGAAGATGGCTACATCGTGGGAGAGTTCAGCAAGCCTTTCCGTTCCATCCCTGAAGCCGTGAAATACTACACACAACACAAACTTCGCATCCGCGGTGCCGAACACAAGAGGTTGCTACTGCCCGTGTCCCGCTGACTCCACCTGTGTGTGTATGTGTGTGTGTGCGTGTATGTGTACATTGACACTCCTCACTCAGCTCTTGCCTACACTGCTACCACCATCTACACTAACATAAGATATTATCAACAATTTTTCTGCAGTTTTAATATTACTTCTATTAAGTACATTAATGGCAATAATTAAGTTTCATTTTATTAACTGCAATTTGTTTGTATTTCTCGGTAATCACATGCACGACACAGTTATGTTCTGTGATCAAGTACAGTTCGTTATGGCGTTGACTAACTTGTATTTCCATCACTTGACAGCAGTGAAATTCAATCCAAAATTTGACATGCACAACAATATGTATTATTATTATATATGTACTGGTATATATACCTATATGGGTTATTTTTAAGTGGAAAAAGATTGGTGAATGCTAAAAATGTATTATTCCTGGTAGAAATTTGTGGTTCATGCCAGAAGGATATTGAAACTTGAAGTAAAACTAGCTTTTGTGAGTAAAAATTAATATTTTGTGTTTAATTTTCTTCCAAACCATGAAACCAGGTGTATACTATGCACTGATTTTTCTAAATATTTTGGAATTCACTGTACAAATTTTTAACAATTTAAGCAACATCCCATAGTATACTGGTGCCGTATACGGAGGGGCTACTGCACTTAACACACACATTGCATGCATTATCTGGTATCCCGGTAATGGTAACCATGGGAACAAATGCATCTCAAACAATACATGGCTGCATGTAGTCAAATTCCTGTGAAAGCAGTTGCATCTTCACATGCAGTTAATTCCATCGAAGCACTTAATTCATGAACTTCGCTTGAATAGCACTCACAATAGTGTATTGGAATTTAATATAATTCATTCAATTCAATCTTGTGTACAATCCTTGACCTTCTCTTTGACCTTTATTTAGCTATCAGGAAGTTGGTGTGTTTGGCCATTCCCCACGTCTTAGCCTTGTCAGGCGGGCAAAGGGATCAACAGGATGTAAAACAAGGATCTCGGAACACGGATCAACAGGATGTAAAACAAGGATCACGGAACACGGATCAACAGGATGTAAAACAAGGATCACGGAACACGGATCAAGATTATGGATCACCACAAGTCAGACATGACCATCTCGTGACTTGTGGTGATTCGTGCTCCGTGATCCGTGATCTGTGTTTTACAACATCCCCAAAGGGAAAGGCAATGATAGATGTTCCCAGTCCCAGTTCCCGCAGCCTTTGACTAATTCCCAATTACACTTGGACAATTTTCTACCACAGACAGGCTGCATCACAAGGTGAAGACAGACCTTTAGCCACACCTTTTTAACACACCTCGGCACATTACAACACCCACTCATGATCACTGCTGTCTGTGAAGCGTTTTAATAATAAATAATGATAAATAATAAACCTTGCCCTCGGTCCTCATTCCCAATTGGCCTCAGTCCCTGTTCCCACTTTTTGCCATTTATTACTGTAGTCTCGTTCCCATTCAGCCCTAGTCCCTGTTCCCACTTACATAGTATGATACCCATCTGTCCCCATTCCTATATGATACCCATCTGTCCCCATTCCCAGTTGACAAGAGGCACTGATTGAAGTTATGTGTTGCAAGATTTATCACAAAATGCCAATGTTGTTTCCAATCTGCATTACAACTACCATTACATTCATGATATAGATAATTCAATGAGCCTATATTTATTGTGACTGGATTGCATTATTCATAATGTAATATTTAATTAGCCTATTAAAAAGAAATGGTCAGAGATATCATACATTTCGTATAACATTGCAAGTATCATTTAAAATAATATCAGTTCAAACTAATACGTCAGAAAAATTACACAAAATTAGCTGTTTTACAAGATAATTAAAGCAGATTGTAAACAAAAACAACAGCAACATAAATAACAACAACAACAACAGTGCAAACATGTACAATGAGTGGTGACAAAGTAGCAGTTAACAAAATAGAAGAAATCGTCATTAGTTCTTGTAACGTTTTCTGAAAATGGGCTGTGGAAAGGTCGCTGTTATCTGGCTCCAATTCTTCTCCACAAAAACCAATTTCTTTTCGTTTAGTTGACTCAAGAACATCAGCTTTACGGCTTGAGGCTTGGTTACAAGATTTCCATGATGGTAGAGTTCAGACCATGTCTTCTCACTGTTTGATGCTGGTCGTTTTGAGCCTGCTTTTCTCATTTTCCCTTTTGGGTCCACACTTGGCTCTAAAGCCTTCAGGTTAACATACGCACAACACTCTTGACAAGCTAGAACAAGTGATTCTTTGTTTCCCAAGGTAACAACACAGCTACCCACAACAGGGCCCCAGTGTAGAGAGAGGCCATTTTCTCGGTCCCTGTACGATGGAATCAGCTCTGTGAACCGCTGAGTTTCCAAATTCACGCACAACAGCTGTCGGTTGAGGCACAGGACAAGAGCAATGCTCTGACGAGGATGGAAGCAGAGGGAAGCAATAGGAGAGAGAACAGAAGGCAGACGATAGGAGGTACCCTTGCTTTGTTCAAAGAGTACAATTTCTCTATGAGCAAACACGACCACTATCCACAGCTGACGGGTGCACACATGTATGGCAGTTACGAGACGATCACTGCACTCCAGGAGCGTTGACATGACCAAATCTGCACCTTCCTCTCCATTTATGATGTTACCAATTATGACCGATCCGTCAATGGTTGCAATGATGATTTGATCACTTTGAAGGAATTTGAGGTGTCGGGCTTTGATGTCTGATGATAAAATGAGATTAACTTTTCCTTCCGTTGTCATTAGCTGATACAACCACAATTTGGACGAATTAGAGAGGCATATCAGTGAACCATCATCACTGATTGCACTGCAGGTCAGGTGATCTGCACATGACGATGGAAGGGCTAGCCGGGCCAGACACACTGGGTGGGCGTGAACAAAGGGCTGACTTTCACGTGAGCCAACATGTGTTGATGAGGTGGCAGGTGTTGGCATGGCAACCGATGACAGCTGCCACAAATCAACAGATGTGTTCCGCTGATGCAGCAACTGCTCACTCTCTGTGGCCAAATGACATACACTGCTAGCCAAAGGAAAAGGGTAAATAACTTCGCAGGAGACTTTCTTGAAGTTGTATTGATCGTAAACCACAAGCGTTGTGTCTACTCCTCCTGAGACGAGACAGTTCTTTCTTGATAGTGCCAGTGCGCGGATGTCGTGTGTGTGTGCTATAACTTCGCCTGACTGCACCCATCCAACCTGACTAGCCTTGTGACTCACTCTCTTCAGGCAAACAACTTTCTGATCAATTCCACCTGCAAATATTGTCTTCTTGTCTGCACTTACAACAACAGACAAAATGTCAGCAAGATGGAGTTGAAACGATTGAACAAGTGTGCCGTGATAGCTATCCCATATTTGAATTTTCCCACCAGAATCTCCACTGACAAAATGGCCGTCATCAATGTCGGCAATACTCCACACAAGTGTATCCTTGTCCTTTGGCTTGTCAAGGGTGATGCGCATGTCACAAATGCCTTTGTTCATGTCATAGCGTTTGACGATACTTTCTGTACCCCCAGCAAATATAAATCGATTTGACGGTTGCCATGACAATGATAGGATACGGGTGCCTTGAGGACCGACAGCCTTGATGAAATTGAGCTCTCCAGTACCACAAACCGCGTACAAACGGATAAAACCGTCTTCAAAGCCAGCTGCAAGTGTCTGGCCAGTGGAATCAGGAGAGGCACACCAGATGGCGCCCCCGTTACCTTCTGTAACGTACTGCTGTCGAAACAGATCCGTATCCCACTGCACAATCTTTCCATCTAAGCCTGACGAATACAGATTCCCCCGGCACCACAAGAGAACCTCAACAGAAGCGTTGAGTCTTCCTGGAATGATTCCTTTCTGGTACCATTGATCTTCCGAGCGCCAGATTTCAATAGAGCCGTCTGAACGAGCGACTGCTAAATCCTCGTCATCAGAAAAAGCCAAACAGCTAATGGATTGTGGAGTGTAGTCAAGGAATCTCACTCTGTGTGCTTGCAGCACCAAGCTTTGTGCCATGGACTAGTTTCTCTGCACGTGGGTCACATATCACGTGGATAACACGTGAGGATGTCACGTGGGATACAAAGAACAGGAAAACCAAAAAATGGCTACCAACCCTTACTTCGACAATGACGAAGATATTGTCCCTGAGCCTGTCTACTTCAGTTTGATGGATCCTGTTTTTCGTCGAGAAGAGGTTGAAAATCCTATAGAAGCTGCTGCAGATGATGAAGAGGACGAATTAAGTGATACAGAGATGGAAGTCATGGATTTGACAGCCCCGCCGCCGCAAGCGTAAGCATTGAATTGTTGAGTTACGTGTAGCGTAACATTAGGCTAGTGAAATGGTCGTGCATGTATGTTAGAACACATTTTACGCTGTACGTTTGTTTACAATAGTGCTGGACTCTCAGCACTGAGTATGTGTGTGTGTGTGTGTGTGTGTGTGTGTGTGTGTGTGTGTGTGTTCGTGTGCTTGTGTGTGTATATCTATGTACGTACGTGTATGGTTAGTACATCATACGTGTATGGTTAGTACATCATACGCACTCTTGCATAGTTTAGTATCTATGGCTAAAGCATACGTAGCTGACCCAATGGCATACGTGTACATACGCACTTGTTGAGGCAGTTACAGTTGAAGGTTGTGAGATTACAGTATGTGCTAATGACAGAGATGGGGTTAGCTCTTCATTTAATCATTCTTCATTTTCATCCCATTATTGTCAAATTACTGTTGTGGCCATCCAGCGGTGGTCACAGATGGTTGGAAATCCAATACTACTCTTTCGACTGCACAGCCGCAATGCTTACTGTTGCATGAACGTTTGGTATACGGTAGAACTTCTGATAGTGGACTCTCCCAAATAAGGACACAGTATAATAAACCTCTCCACAAAGGACATGACTAGTATAATTCCTGTAAAGCATTTTGAGCCTCCCAAAGAAGAAAACCTCTCTACAAAGAACAAATGACCTGAATTTATGTATGTTGTCCCCAAAGTGTCCAGTATTTGGAGGTTCTACTGAACTTGTCTGTATCCTGTTTGCCTACTTTTCCCTGTTTGGAGGCTTTCCTTGTTTCTGTATGGTACATGCATACATACGTACATAATATTATGTTAGCATTTTCAGCTGCTGTGAAGAGTGGATGATCAATGGGCAAAGCAGTGGTTGAATTAGTGGCTTGTTGATGCTCTAATGAGGAGGGATGTAGGGAGCTGTTAGGGAGTGAGGTTGTAGAGTGAGGATGTAGGGAGCTGTTAGGGAGTGAGGTTGTAGGGAGCTGTTAGGGAGTGAGGTTGTAGAGTGAGGATGTAGGGAGCTGTTAGGGAGTGAGGTTGTAGGGAGCTGTTAGGGAGTGAGGTACAGTCAAACTCTGTTACTAAGTACTCATTACTCTGTCCTCACCTCGTGCAATACCATTGAAAGTACCTCTGACAGTGAGTACCTCTGACAGTGAGTACCTCTGACAGTGAGTACCTCTGACAGTGAGTACCTCTGACAGTGAGTACCTCTGACAGTTAGTACCTCTGACAGTGAGTACCTCTGACAGTGAGTACCTCTGACAGTGAGTACCTCTGACAGTGAGTACCTCTGACAGTTAGTACCTCTGACAGTTAGTACCTACGTATTTTGCCTTCCCTTGAGGGTACTTACTATCCAGGTTCTACTGTACACACATACTGGGATAGAGCATCGTGCTTAATGTGAGGCTGAGCAAGAACACACGAGGAAGTACGACAGTGTTCTCCCCAGGTGTCTTAAGGCATGTTGGTCAAACATGCCATATCCAGGAAAAAAACGAGCATGTATTCATAGATTAATGAAAATCTATATTTAGTACAAATGCTGGTACTGAAAACTGAAACTGCAAGCAATTTGTGATGCATTGTATGTACACTTACGTATATGATGATGTATGTATGCATGTACGTACGTATGTATGTATGTATGTACATATTCAACATGGCTGAAATTATTTCTGTGGAGAACCCTGTATGACCTCTCTCCTTCCTCCCCTCCCTGCAGGTGGTTTCATGGCTGTATCACACGCCAGGAGACCGTCAGTCGCTTGAAAGCTGCCAACATCTCTCATTGCTACCTTGTGAGGGAGAGCCAGACAAAGCTGGGAACTTATGTTCTCTCGTACATGGCCCAGAACAACTATGTCCATCACTTCCGCATTCACACCATTTGTGGAGATTACTATATCGGGAATCGCCAGTTTCTCTCCCTTCAAGATCTTATTGGGTACTATTCTCGAAACTATGTCGTGGAGGACGGATTCCTCCAGTATCCAGTGCCTCCTCCACAGGTGATTGTAGTAGTTTTAGTGGGTGTAGTTACGTAAGTGGGTGTGTCATTGTTGTGTTATGTGGATGTGTCATGTGGATATCATGTGGTTATCACATGGAGACCATATGGGTGTTGTGTTGTCGTGTGGAGATCATTACAGTGTTGTATTGTGTGAGTTACGTACATACATACATACATACGTACGTACTCATGTTTATTCAGGTGTGTGTGTGTGTGTGTGTGTGTGTGTGTGCGTGCGTGTGTGTGTGTGTTTGTGTCACTGTGTGTGTGTGTGTGTGTGTGTGTGTGTGTGTGTGTGTTTGTGTCACTGTGTGTGTGTGTGTGTGTGTGTTTATAGTGCTATGTGTGTTTCATTAACTTAAGTGTGCACTTTCTTCTGTCTCTGGTCGAATAGCCAGTTCATGTGTATATGATGTTAAGAGCACTGACCACTTATGCCAAGAAACAACCGGAGGAGATTGAGTGGGTGAAATGTAGCATGTATACGTACATGCACAATAACTTAACTCTGTTTCGTCATGCTCCAGCCACACATCACCACACTCCATCCACACATACATACGTACGTACCAGTATGTATCTATTTGCTTGTGTGCATACAATACTAGTACTACGTATGTGTACTATTAAGTTTCACAAGACAAAGTTTGAAGAAGGTACGTATATACGTACATATGTACATGTGATCGTGTATTTCCTCTGCCCTTCGTCAGTGTTCATGAAGGCGAGGTGTTCTTGCTGAAGAATAGGATGGATGACAATTGGGCGTGGGGAACTTCCCAGATGACGGGACAGTCTGGGATGATCCCCCTTATCATCATGGAGGAGGTGGTGGGGGAAAACCCTTGGTACTATGGGAAGACATGGTTCAGACCAGACGTGCGACGCGACGAAGCCATCGAGATACTCAAAACAAGTCAGTGGTGGACTGATTCATATGCCATATATGGCGGGTATTTGTGTGGGTGCTAAGAAGTAGGAATATTCATGATAAAAAAATTGTGGTTCCTACCAGAAGGAAATTAAAAATTTGCAGTAATTTTAACTTTCGTGAGTGATTATTTTGTGGTTCCCTTCCCAACGACAAAAATCACATTTTTAACCTCTCAAACAATACCCACCTCATGGGATTAACCATTGCTGTATTAGATCGTGTACTAATACAGTTGGCCAACTTCCCATCACACTGCACAGTAGATCACACTGCACAGTACATCACACTGCCCAGTACATCACACTGCACAGTAGATCACACTGCACAGTACATATACACTGCACAGTAGATCACACTGCACAGTAGATCGCACTGCACAGTACATCACACTGCACAGTACATCACACTGCACAGTACATCACACTGCACAGTAGATCACACTGCACAGTAGATCACACTGCACAGTACATCACACTGCACAGTACATCACACTGCACAGTAGATCACACTGCACAGTACATCACACTGCACAGTACATCACACTGCACAGTAGATCACACTGCGCAGTACATCACATTGCACAGTACATCGCACTGAACAGTACATCGCACTGCACAGTACATCACACTGCACAGTAGATCACACTGCACAGTACATCACACTGCACAGTACATCACACTGCACAGTAGATCACACTGCACAGTACATCACACTGCACAGTATTTTGTATACTGGGACTTATGGTGTAATGTCAGCATCCAAAGGTTATACACCCTCACCTGTACTCCAGTAAAGTGGTCTGCATGTTCGTACGTATGTATGTATGTACATGTGTGTGTGTGTGTGTGTGTGTGTGTGTGTGTGTGTGTGTGTGTGTGCATGTGTGTGTGTGTGTGCGTGTGTGCGTGTGTGTGTGTGTGTGTGTGCGTGTGTGTGCGTGTGTATGCGTGTGCGTGTTGGGAGTACTACAGGATGTGTGTGTGTGTGTGTTCACTACAGGAGGGGATATAGGGAGCTTCATAGTGCGTCCCTCCACCAACGGATACTCAATGGCTGTCCGGACCAACAGTGGAGTGCAAAGGTTCCTCATTGAAGAGATGAAGGACTTTGCGTACTACCTCAGCTTAGGAGGACGACAGTACTCAAGGTGGGTGTGTCCTTTGTAGTGAGGGTGTGTCCAGGGTGTGTCCTTTGTAGTGAGGGTTTGTCTGGGGCATATCCTTTGTAGTGAGAGTGTGCCCAGGGTGTGTTCTTTGTAGTGAGGGTGTGGGTGGTAGTGAGGGTAGTTGTAGGATGTGGATGGTGGTGGTAGAGCTCCTGTAAGTACGTACGTAGCTGTGTGTCACTACCTCAGCATTGATGACATCATTGAACGCTACAAGAAGGAGGACATCAGTGCAGGAGTGTGTTTGACAGAACCAGTTGAAGTGGTGAGTGTGTGAGGGGGAGTGAGGGTGGAGGGGTGTGAGCGGAGGGTGTGAGGGTGGAGTGGTGAGGGCGGAGTGTGAGCTATGTATGTATTCACTGTACATGTGTACATACTCTTTTCTCCAACACAGGGACCTCTGCCTCCTCCATCCTGCAAGACACCCAGCACACAACCAGCCAGTCTTCCATTTCCAAGTCCAAGTAGCCAGAGAAGTCAGAATGGGAACAAGGAGAAGTCTGGGCTTCTTCTAAAGGCCCACTTCCTTACCAAGAAGGGGAAGAAGCTGATTGGGAAGTGGAAGCCCACGTTTCTGGTGCTGGACCCTGCAGAGGGAGAGCTGCAGTTTTACGAGAAGGAGTCAAACCATCGTGCAAAGGGCCTTCTGGATCTTGTTCACTGTCAGGTCTTTCCTGTTCACCGCAGCCTCACTGGTATGACCGACTCCTTCAGCATTCTCTCTAAGTACGGTAGAGAAGAACAGATGTACTACCTTGGTTGTGAGAACCCAGAGACAGCCAGAGTGAGTGTTTATCACCAGTTTCTCTCTCTCTTTCCCCTCTCTCTCCTTCCCTCTCTCTCCCCTCCTCCTCCCTCCCTCCCTCATCACCCTCCCCCTTCCCCTCACAGGAATGGTTCGAGACACTGGCAGAGTCCACCCACAGGATCTCCGAACATCATGGTTCGTTCTCACACTTTCCCCATAGTCAAATCCACAGCCTCACACTCTCAGTGCGGGAGATCAAGATGGCCAAGCAGGCAACTCATCATTACTTCTTTTTAATTTTCATTGATGACGTCAAAGTTGGGAGATCAGTGCTTGTGGATAAGACAGAAAGCGTATTTGAAGATGTTTTCAAATTTGAGTTAGTGACACACACGCACACACTAACACACACACACACACACACACACACACACACACACACACACACCCAAACACACACACAAACACACACACACACACACACACACACACACACACACCCAAACACACATACACAAACACACACACACACACATACACACACACACACACACACACACACACAAACACACACACAAACACACATACACAAACACACACACACACACACAAACACACACACACACACACACACATGCACACACCACACACCTCTCACTATACCCATGTACAGTAATCTACCGGTGACTGCTAAGAATGTAACAATTGAGGTGCTGTATAAGCAGGTGCTGGTGAGCACTTCTGGGGGATCTGTAGTGTTGAAACTGGACCAGCTCCCCAACGGTCAGGAAGATGATCGGTGGCATCAGCTCATGGTTGGGAACAGTAAGGTGCCAAGGGGGAGTGTCAGGATAACAATGACATACCAGGTGTGTGTGTGTGTGTGTGTGTGTGTGTGTGTGTGTGTGTGTGTGTGTGTTGTGTGTGTGTGTGTGTGTGTTGTGTGTGTGTGTGTTGTGTGTGTGTGTGTGTGTGTGTGTGTGTGTGTGTGTGTGTGTGTCTGTGTGTGTGTCTGTGTGTGTGTGTACTGTGTGTACTGTGTGTGCTGTGTGTGCTGTGTGTACTGTGTGTACTGTGTGTGCTGTGTGTGCTTGTGTAGGTGTAGTAAGTACATGTTCAGGTTTTTGCATGTGTATGTGTGCGTATGTGAATGTGTGCCAGTACCAGAGCTCCCCACCCCACAGCATGAGCCCATACTGGACCTTGACATGTACAGGGAACTACAGAGGAGTCTGATCGAGGACAACAACTCACTACAATATCTGGAAATTATGGCCAATGTGTTTCGCAATCACCATGCCGAGTTGGCGTGTACTTTGGTCATATTGTTAGGAGCTTATGGGAAGTTGGTACCCATTGTACTCCAGGCTACAGAACAGGTCATAATGAGAGAAGGTGTGTGTGTGTGTGTGTGTGGGTGGGTGGGTGGGTGGTAGGCATGAGCCAATTATGCGCACATAATTTAATGAATAATAGGCACCTCTGTGAATCAGGAATAATTTGCAAATAATAGGGAACATTCTAAAATTTGTATACACAAAATGGCCAATCAGGCCAACATAGGACGTGTTTCCTTCCCCTTTAAATGGCTGTTTCATTTCACAGCAGGAACTATTCCCTTAAGAATGCGTAAGACCACACAATTCATGCTGCAGTGAGTATAAATAATGTTGAGTCTTCTGTCTAAGTTGTCACAAACATGATTCTTCACAAGTGGGAAACTTTACCGATAAAGCTACAGTACATAGAACGTCATCTGAGGAAGGCATTGGAGCTGAATAATAGGGTGTGCAATTGAGAATAATAGGAGGAGTTTGGACGAATAATTGAATGAAATAATAGGTGGTACTTGGTGAATAATTGGCTCATGCCTAGTGGGTGGGTATGTTTGTGTGGTACTCAGGTTTTACTTACCAAAGGGGGTATTTTTCAAGGAGTAATTTTTGTAGATGCTGAAAAATTGGATTGTTCATGGTAAAATGATCCATGGTTTATGTCAGAAGGTAATTAAAACTTGCAGTAATGCTAACTTTCATGGGTAGATATTTCATGGTTCCTTTCCCAATCACAATAACTGAATTTTTACCCTGGAAAATACCCCTTACATGGCATGTGACAGCTGGTATTCTCTCATTGAGGTTTTAAAAATGCTTCTACTGTTCTGCAGAAAATGTGGCCACTCTCTTTCGGTCGAGCTCCCTCGGAACAATGCTGATGGATCAGTACATGAAGCAAACTGCAGACGAGTACCTTCACCGAGTCCTTGAGGACACCATAAGACAAATTTTAGAGTCACAGGATGATTGTGAGGTGGGTGTGGCATTAGTGATCACAGGTGGGTGTGGCAGTAGTGATCACAGGTTGTTGTAGCAGTAATGATCACAGGTGGGTGTGACACTAGTGATCACAGGTGGGTGTGGCAGAGTGATCACAGGTGGGTGTGGCAGAGGGATCACAGGTGGTTGTAACAGTAGTGAGCACAGGTGGGTATGGTAGTAGTGACTACAAGTGGGTGTGGCAGTATTAATCACGGGTGGGTGTGGCAGTGCTAACCCCAAATATCTGTGGCTAAAATGATGTGGCAGAGACGATACTTCAGTTTCTGTAATAAAGCACACAAGTATTTACATATACATGTGTACTTTCACCAATTTCAAGTGTATTGATATGTTCTTGTGTTATTTGCTTCCAAGTTGTGTGCTTTTATTGTCGTTGTAAGTGCATCACTGTTCTTCTCCATTCTCAGATTGATCCTCTTCAAACGAACAATGCAGAGGCTAATTTTGAGCGATTAAAACTTCACTTTACACAAATTGTCGACCGTATATTCCAGTCAGCAGAGCTGTGTCCAAGGTGGGTAGGTCTGTGCTAACACACTGGGTCCAAGGTGGGTAGGTCTGTGCGCACACACTGGGTCCAAGGTGGGTAGGTCTGTGCTAACACACTGTGTCCAAGGTGGGTAGGTCTGTGCTCACACACTGTGTCCAAGGTGGGTAGGTCTGTGCTCACACACTGGGTCCAAGGTGGGTAGATCTGTGCACACACACTGGGTCCAAGGTGGGTAGGTCTGTGCACACACACTGTGTCCAAGGTGGGTAGGTCTGTGCTCACACACTGTGTCCAAGGTGGGTAGGTCTGTGCTCACACACTGGGTCCAAGGTGGGTAGGTCTGTGCTCACACACTGTGTCCAAGGTGGGTAGGTCTGTGCTCACACACTGGGTCCAAGGTGGGTAGGTCTGTGCTCACACACTGGGTCCAAGGTGGGTAGGTCTGTGCTCACACACTGGGTCCAAGGTGGGTAGGTCTGTGCTCACACACTGGGTCCAAGGTGGGTAGGTCTGTGCTCACACACTGGGTCCAAGGTGGGTAGGTCTGTGCTAACACACTGGGTCCAAGGTGGGTAGGTCTGTGCTCACACACTGGGTCCAAGGTGGGTAGGTCTGTGCTCACACACTGGGTCCAAGGTGGGTAGATCTGTGCTCACACACTGGGTCCAAGGTGGGTAGGTCTGTGCTCACACACTGGGTCCAAGGTGGGTAGATCTGTGCTCACACACTGGGTCCAAGGTGGGTAGGTCTGTGCTAACACACTGTGTCCAAGGTGGGTAGGTCTGTGCTAACACACTGGGTCCAAGGTGGGTAGGTCTGTGCTCACACACTGGGTCCAAGGTGGGTAGGTCTGTGCTCACACACTGGGTCCAAGGTGGGTAGGTCTGTGCTCACACACTGTGTGTATTGGTTACATAGTGTACAGTCTCCTTTGTAATTTGAATTGTGTTGGAGACATTTTGTCTTGTCTGGTTTCTGTAGACCACTCCGCCATGTCTTCCATTGTCTGAGGCGATATGTTTCCCAAAAGTGGCCCAGCAATCCAACTGTGCGAGTCACTGTTGTAAGGTGTGTTGGGGATTTCTCTCTGTGGGACTTCCCCTCCAGTGTATATGTGTGTGCGTGTATGTGTGTGTGTGTGTGTGTGTGTGTGTGTGTGTGTGTGTGTGTGTGTGTGTGTGTGTGTGTGTGTGTGTGTGTGCATGTGTACGTGTGTGTGCATGCATGCAGATTGTGTGTACTTGCTGTTTTGCATGGTATCATTTCACAGTGGATTCTTATTCCTGAGACTGTTCACTCCAGCTCTAATGAAACCACAGCTGTTCAGTATGGCAGACAGTGAGTGTGTTCTACACATGGACACACACACACACACACACACACACACACACACACACACACACACACACACTTCTTGTTTTATTTACTTTCAGAGCGACCCTCGCCTCGAGCTGAACGGACACTAAACTTGTTGTCAAGAGTTTTACAGAAACTTGGCAACATAACTGTTTTCAAGGAAAGAGTATGTCCTTTGACAGTTATTGTTCTTCTTAGTAGTTTTTATTGTTAATTTGAAGGTGAATTTCTCCGACTTTGCAGGATGGATATATGCTAAAGTTAAATGACATTTTAGAATCAAGAAAGCAGCAAATGAGTCAGTTTATTGCAGAAATCTCAGTGAGTGCCCTTGATAGGTGGACGGTGCTTATGTGGATGTCATGTGATGATCATGTGAGCATCATGTGATATGTCTACTCTGTCTCTTCAGAATGAGCCTACCTTACCACCCTATGACCCAGTGGAGAAAGATCCGACCAAGAGCTTTGCTCAAATCTGTTTGCTTTGTAGAATTTATCGGAAGGAACTAGAGACTAATAGTAAAACTGAGGTGTGTGAGAGGGGGCAGTCTGTTCTTGAGGTGTGTGAGAGGGGGTGGTATGTTTTTGAGGTGTGTGAGAGGGGGCGGTCTGTTCTTGAGGTGTGTGAGAGGGGGCGGTCTGTTCTTGAGGTGTGTGAGAGGGGGCGGTCTGTTCTTGAGGTGTGTGAGAGGGGGCGGTCTGTTCTTGAGGTGTGTGAGAGGGGGCGGTCTGTTCTTGAGGTGTGTGAGAGGGGGCGGTCTGTTCTTGAGGTGTGTGAGAGGGGGCGGTCTGTTCTTGAGGTGTGTGAGAGGGGGCGGTCTGTTCTTGAGGTGTGTGAGAGGGGGCGGTCTGTTCTTGAGGTGTGTGAGAGAGGGCGGTCTGTTCTTGAGGTGTGTGAGAGGGGGCGGTCTGTTCTTGAGTGTGTGAGAGAGGGCGGTCTGTTCTTGAGGTGTGTGAGAGGGGGCGGTCTGTTCTTGAGGTGTGTGGGAGGGGGCAGCCTGTTCTTGAGGTGTGTGAGAGGGGGCGGTCTGTTCTTGAGGTGTGTGAGAGGGGCGGTCTGTTCTTGAGGTGTGTGAGAGGGGCGGTCTGTTCTTGAGGTGTGTGGGAGGGGGCGGCCTGTTCTTGTAGTATGCACATGCACACATGCACACACACGTGCACACGGCCAGCTTCGATCCTTCCGTTAACATTCCTCACAGCCTAGCCTCAAGTACCTTCTCTCGGCTCTGGATGGTGTCGACAACATTGCTCAGAGCTCCTGATTCTTGGCTGGTATTCAGAATATGTTTTGGATGATCACTAATCTTTACTACTACTAATTTTATATTAAGAATTTTAAATTAGTATGTGTTTCAACCTTAGCCTTCGAATTATTCTATGTAATAGTAAACACATATGAAATTAATGATGCATGTATGTTTAATTGAAATGAATTTTGATTTTGTAAGAACATGTTATGTTTAATTAAACAAAATTGCTATATTAACAATTAAATAGTAATTATAATTTGACATTTTCTGAATAAAGTGTAATCAATCACTTTCTTCCTCCTCTGATTCCTCTTCTGCTTCTTGAAGCCAAGACACAATGGGCTGCACAGCCTTCACAATGTCTTCACTCTCAGTTGACTTCTGCAGTGATTCAAACCATCGCAATATATGCATTTCTTCTACAACGTCCAGTTCATATAGAGTGAGGAGAAGCCGAGGAAAGATGGCCAAAATGGATGGATTGCTGGTGGACAATTCACCCATCACCTCAAGTACCGCCACTTGGCTCTCCGCTGTCTTGATGTAGTGCTTCAGCAGTTCTTGCTGTGATGTGCATGCATTCTTAAGATAAGGGAGGAGCTCAGTAGGAGGAGTTGGGGGGCCCTCTAGTATGGCCCTCATCACCACCAATGGCACGTCTTGAATGGGAATGTTGTATGCGTGTTTAGATGCATTGATTGCTAGAATCAAATTATCTGACGACACCAACTCCGCAATACCTGAATGAATGCTGTCACGAACTTCCTCAAAGAAAAGCAAATCGTCATCTTGTCCAACCTCCCCTTCTCCATCACCATTCACACTCACATTAGAAGACACTGAACTGAAAGTACTGTCGGAATCAGCACTGTCCTCAACTGCCCATTTCTCCATGACAACATCGTTGTCCTCATCAGCACCGGTTGAAGGAAGGATCCACTTTCTTCCCTGACTCTCTGGTCCAAATTGAGGAGACAAACTTTGTTGTGTTTCCTGAACAACAGTGTCGTCTTCATCAGAATCAAAACCAGAGGCAGTGAGGAAGGAAGTGTCATCCTTCAGTGTGACTCTTGTTCCTGGAGGTACTGTACAGCTTGGCCCAATGGTGACGTTGTAGGAGATGACACACCCCTGAGACAGCACAGAGGAGGACTTGAGGATGGCCGCATTGCACACGATGGACCGCACAACGTGGCAGCCATCTTCAATGACAACGTTGTCCCAGATGTAGGAGCCTTGAATTTTGACTCGTTCGCCAATTTTGCATGATTTCCCAATCACGCTCTTTGAGATGAGCGTATCGGCTCCAATGTTGCTTTTCGGACCAATAACTACATCCTCCTCCAGGACACACCCCCTCCCAAGGGTCACGCCCTGCCCCATGTAGACATTGCGTCTGCTGTAGGAGTAGGGCACGGGAAAGGTGAGGGGCTTGTCAGGAACTAGTGGGTACACCCATCGATGGATCACGTCTTTGCTGATGGAGTCATACGTGTGGAGATTGCACACTCTAGCTGCGTACTTCTCGGATATAACGTTGACATAGATGTTATTTCCGAGAATTTCCTCATTCACCAAAATGCCCCTGACAAAGTGATCACGGGTTTCGTAATCGTAGTTATCGGTAAAAATAGCCGGCACATGCGGAGAACAAACTGATACGTGACAATCGAGGAAATCATAACGAAGATCAACAGCTTTCTTGTTAGCTTTCTTTAACACATTCAAAGGAATATTAATGTGCCGTTTCTTCATGACCTTCTCGTAGTGAATCAGACGTCCACTGTTGACATCCACAGCAACGAAAATATCATCTTCAGAACTTCTGGTTCGATGATCGGGAGAGGCCTCCTTATACACCACAGTCATAATGTTCATCTTGTCCTTGAGAGAGCGCTCTTTGTGTGACTGAATGATGGACTTCAAATCCACATTGGCAACTACGTCTCCTGACACCAGGACAAAGTCGGAGCGGATCAACGACCTCGCGTCAATGTCCCTCAATACGTCACCCACCGAGATGTGTCCTGCAGAACTCATCACCTTGACAACAGAAGGACATGATGGTCTGCAGAATTCTGACTCTTCTACGTGCTCCTTTATCTTCTCAGCGTGATTCTTACAGTAAACAAATATTTCTTGAACACCGTTTGAAACCAGGAGCTCCAAAGTATAATCGATCAAAGGAGTATTTACTAGAGGTAGGAGAGCTCTCGGCTGCTCAACAGTGATGGGGAGGAAACGGTAGTTAAAGCTATCAGCGATGAGGACTGCCTGTGTAATCTCTTCTGCGTCCCATTTTCCCCGGGGAGCGGTCTTCTTGGCTGGTTTACTTGTCTTCTTACTCATACTACTCAGTAGCCATTTTACAGAGAGCGAATCCACGTGCTGTATCACGTGATCCTTTGCTATCATGGAGCAGAATTTGGCGGAACAACATTCAGAAGTAAGCCTTTTCCTAGTCGAAGCATTCTAGAAATCACCAATAATTTTATCCCCACTATAGATCCAGAAATGGCTCGAGGACACACTTGGTGGAGAAAATGTCCCGGAGTATGAGATAAACTCCAAAACAGTTAATCATTTGTACACTCTCATGGAAGAGTCCTGTGCAAAGAAAAAGACTATGGAAATTTTATTAGAAGACTTGGAGAGGAAAACGTCGGAATACGAATCTGAAAGTACTTGAAGCTACTGAATTTATGGTGGAAGTCAATTTGTATTTGAAATCGACTTTTGGCGGGAAATTTGATGTCTGTGTGGAATACTCACGATTCACATGTACCAAGTCTCAGACTCTCTCTCTACCCTGTATTTGCTAGGGAGGCATTTATTCAAACAGGAAAACCAATAGTGTTGTAGTATCTATGACATAAGTATGCTAATCTGGCGTAGCTGACCCATTTTGTGTGCCGGGCGGAAGGGTTGGCTGCACCAGACAATAAGTATGCCATTGTACATCTCCTCCTCATTTTGCAGCCGTCTATGGTGGTAATTTGGATTGGATTGGATTAATCTTATTTAAACTGGAACACCCACTTAGCCATTGGCTACTTTTCAGGGGGCCCAGTAATCACAGTACAGAATCAACAAACAAACAAACAAACAAACATACTACATTGTTAATTGTTATTATAAACTGTCAATTGTTCAATCATCCAATGTTCAATTCTTTTGGTGGCTGTAGTGGGCATTCTCCACTCTTCTGTCTTGGTGGTGGCAGGGGGTGCAGAGAAAAAAGGCCAGAAACACCATCACTGGGACTGGACCTTAGTCCATCCCATAACTCAGCTCTTGTTGTCACATCAGCAGCCCACTAAGCCACCAGCACCCCCAATTTGATAATTGATCAGTGCCCAGTGTGTGTGTGTGTGTGTGTGTGTGTGTGTGTTCATGTATGGACTAATAACTGTATCTAAGCATGTGTGAGTGGATATGTTGGTACTATGAAATTACTCCTGTGTTTGTTGACTGTCAGATCAAAGGTTGGGGACCATTCTTGAAAGATGTGGAGTTAGTGAAGACAGGCTC
This sequence comes from Halisarca cf. caerulea, assembly GCA_963170055.1. Taxonomy (NCBI): domain Eukaryota; kingdom Metazoa; phylum Porifera; class Demospongiae; order Chondrillida; family Halisarcidae; genus Halisarca; species Halisarca cf. caerulea. The sequence goes on from CAUJGJ010000085.1 coordinate 221,642, forward strand.
TCAGCTGAGGGTCAGTCTGCTCTTCACATTGTGGCCCAAGTAGCTGGGGAACTAAGTGTGAAGGACACTTCGGAAACCAGGTGTGTGTGTGTGTGTGTGTGTGTGTGTGTGTGTGTGTGGTATATATGTGTATGTATGTGTGTGTGTGTGTGTGTGTGTGTTGGTTTGTAAGTACACTTGAACCACTGCATATATGCAGCTTCGTTCTCGGGCTGAGTAACTTGCGTAAACGACAATCCCACACTGCCTGCCAACTGAAGCTGGCAGAACTGGAGGCCAAAGACTTAGAAGAGAAGAGACAAACTCTCCAAGCAACAAAAAACACCATTGCAGAGTGAGCTTGTTGTGGTACTGTATGTAAGTTTGGGCGTGTAAGGAATAGGGTTGGGTAGTATCCTAATGGTGCCATAACCAAGAAATGTTCATGGAGTAAGATTGTGCTGATGGTACAAGGATTTTGCTGTGTAGTTTTTGAGGGTTGACACACGCAAACCTCATAACAACCTAGACCTGCTAACAAACCAGTACTTGGCGTTAATCTAGGCGTTCGGTGAAGATATCTGTTTAATACCATCCAGCGGTTTCGGATTTTCCTTGACCAATCCCGTGATGGGAGGTTTCCAAGGAACATCCGTTACTGCTCTGCCCAGTGCTACTGATGAAGGGTGGAATTCCCAAAAAAGGCCTTATAGCACATTGGCAAAACAGCGATGCTTTGTCTCTGGTTAACGTGGTTAGTACATTTTACCTACCCTAGCTTTAGTTGGAGCTTTTAGAAGTTAAGAAGAGAATTTTAGAGTAGTCGCGTCTTTACGCGCTGAAGTCCTCTCTTTTTACTGTATTTGCCACCGTGATGGTGCTTTCTATAGTATGGTCAACAGAGTTCACGTAACTCGATTATGTTACAACTACAAATCCTTTTGTCAACAACCTTCATAACATCCAAACCAACCAATGTCATGAGCAATATATTTGTGGTGTGGAGTAGTATTGCTAAAATGTGTCAATTAGACTCCTTTAAAAGTTCTAGTGATACGCACTGTATGCTACGGTTTACACTAACATTTTGTGTGTGAGGTGTGGAGGTTGTGATTGTTCAACTCAATTTACTTGTTTTGGTTTCTTCCTTTAGAACTTTGAAGAGAGAAAAAGGCAACAGACAGAATTCGAGGACAGTTGCAGAAGAATCCGAAAAGAAAAGGGAATTTCTACTACAGAAATCCAAACAGTATTCCCGGCAAATTGACGCATTGAAGGTAGCAGTTATAAATAATCACGGGAAATTTAAATAGTTAGTCAAATGTTATTGTGCCATTTCCTCACAGAAGCAGCTTCAATTGCTAGGGTATGACCCTGCAATTACTCATCAGGCATTAATGAAACAGGCTAATGTTAGTTTCACCTTGTGTGTTCTGTCTGTGTTGCTATTTCACGGTGGTCTGTTGTTTGAAGGACATCGATGCAAAAAAGGCTCGTTTGGAATCTGTAGAGCAGCAGTTGTCAGCGTATAGAGATTTACCATTAGTATGTGGTGTGCGTGCGTGTGTGTGTGTGTGTGTGTGTTTGTGTGTGTGTGTGTGTGTGTGTGTGTGTGTGTGTGTGTGTGTGTGTGTGTGTGTGTGTTTGTGTAGGTAGGTTAGTACGTACTTGTGTGTATTGTTGGAAATGCATGTAAAAATAATTCACTTCGCTGTTTTATCTCTGTACATGCACACTATATCTTGTCTCTACTGTCATTGCATCGTACTGTGTTCAGGACTTGGAGATGGCCAAGCTGAAAGTGGAGGAAGCCAGAAAAGAGCTGGTGAGAGAAACTTGGAAACTGTATGCACTTGCGCATGTACTCATGCATGCACATTACACACACGCGCACCTTGATTGCATTTATGACCTTTGCTCTCAATGTATCTCACAGAGTGATCTACGGGAGGAGCTGAGTCAGAAGATAGATCAGCATCATGCCACTACTTGAATTTCTCTCATAATGCATTAATTTCTTGTGATTGTATAAGTTTGTATATGTGTGTTTATGTATGCATGCGGTTATATTATCTGTTATGCATCTGTCTAATTAACTCATTTCTTTTGATTGTACAGGTTCACCTGTGTGTGTGTGTGTGTGTGTGTGTGTGTGTGTGTGTGTGTGTGTTATATTGCACAATTGTGTGTTGGCAAGTATACTGTTTGTAAAACCCAACCACTCCAAGTGCATAGCGCAATAATTTTATTTGATGCAAATTTGTTAAAAAGAAAAGCATTGACAAAGCTGACATTTGGACCTATCTCCAGCCAAATAGTGATCAAGATGTAGCAGTTTCTAGAGCCTTCTGGCCTTCCTTGGTCGACAACCATTGTGCGGAACAGGAGTGACATCAGTGATGGAGACTATGGTCAGCCCGCCGTCCTGAAGACCTTTGACTGAGGACTAGAAGTAGTGGAGTAGAGAGAGGAACAATCAGGAGGGAGAAAGAGAAGAGGAAAATGAGAATACTTTGTGCAATCATAGGTAATAGATCCAAGGTACAATAGACTTTAGGTGGCTGACTCACTTCCAAACTGCAGAATACTCGTAGCTTAAAATTGTGTGTACAATAATAACTTGTACACAGAAATAATATAATTCTTAAATAATTCTCTTAAATGCATGCCCTCAGGATCAAGGGAAAACAAAGTGTACATATTGAGAATAAATATTTGAAATATTCTATTTCAGATAATATATTCTGCATAAACACAACAGGAGAAAGCTCCCTTGGTCCCACAATTATCCGTTTAAGAAGGTCACACTGTACCTGTCGACCTTTGCCCAAGCCTTTTAGCTTCACCCGAACCGCATTGATTCCCAGGTTCAGTGCTTTCTGTTGAGGAGATTGGGAGAGACCAAGGAGTAGTGCTTCATGGCAGTCACATTGTCACAAGGATGGAAACACTCACAGATGCAGTCTCCATTCCTGCCGACTCAGCAGCAAACGTTGTCCCTCGACGGGAGTTCTTAAACCCGCATGACCCCTATACACACAGCAGACACACATGCACTAGTAACCGGGCGACATGCAACACAGAAGTGAGCAAACAGAATTAAAGTTGAAGTATCTTATCACATGAAATTGCAGACCCAAGCACAAGCACACTCACTGCTGATATCCAACACAAGGTTTTACCTGGAATGAGATATAGATGTACCTGATCAGCATACATGAGGCATGCATGCTGGGTTCCTACGTATATATGCCATATGTATACAAACCAGCCTTATATAATACAGTGGCTATAGAACAGCACCACGTACACTGCAGCTGTAAAAATCAGTTTTTCAAATTGCATTTAAACAAATGTATCAAGTACTGGTACACGCACACACACACACACACACACACAATATTCTTATTGGAAGAAGCAACAAACCTTGCTTGTCAGAAAGAGTGCACATAGTGTTGTTGGCAGTGGCTTTTACATGTACGATTGGTAGATCTTCCCAAGCTGCGGCTTCACTGTGCACCAGGCGAATAAAATTGCGAACACAAATCGCTAGACGACTCCGGACGGCAGCCATTTTGTATACGTTGCGTAACAATGTCGATAATGAATGTCATTAAAATCACAAAATTCGTTTACTCATCACAATTACTGCAGTCTTTTTCAATGCCAATTAAAAATGTATCTGTCATAAAAAGTATCACTTGTTTACGATTAAATTCGTACCTACACGAAGAAGTACAGTTAGCTATGTGGGGAGGGAATGGAAGACAGCCAAATACATTCAAAATAGATACCTGAAAAACCTTCCTCCTTAGATTTGGAGTAAGTAGCAGCTGTTTCTCTGATGAAATTGTTCTTTGTCTCCTCAGCAGACAGCACCTGGAAGAGGAACACAGCAACTCAAGACACTCTATAAGCTAGATGTTGTAGGCTAAGTATATTTGTAATTGCAACACATATGTATGTACTCTCCGCCTGGTGCTTCTATGGCCATCGTATCATGTACTCTCCGCCTGGTGCTTCTATGGCCATCGTATCATGTACTCTCCACCTGGTGCTTCTATGGCCATCATATCATGTACTCTCCGCCTGGTGCTTCTATGGCCATCGTATCATGAGATGCTCATGAACCAGCCCATTTTCCTAGCATCCAAGTTTGCTCCCAAAGCTCACATACACACTTGAGAGGCACAGCAAACACTACTACAATGTGAACTGCATAGCCCAGCAGTCAACAAGCTGTCGGATTACAGAGGTTGTTGGATAGTTTTACATTACAGTGAGGTCCTCAGACGATGGTCAGATGAGAGAGAATGTTGGATTACCAAGGCGTAGGGTAGTAGATGTTCCACCACACACACACAATACCTTCATGATGACCAGAGCATTGGGAACAATGCCCAGGTCCATCAGTGTCTTGTCTTCTCCTACCAACTCTTCTTCATTGTAGAACAAGTCCATGTCTGAAGGTGTGTCGCCATGGAGCTCCATCAACTGAAGAAAACAAGGAACGTAGATATTATTTAGACAGAATGCCACAGACACCTCTCAAAAAGAAGAGGAAGTGGTGAGATTAGAAATTGGTCCTCATGAGTTGAAAAGAGTTAGGTGCGGTGACATGTTCTTCACCTGAAGCTTGAGATCCATTAATGTCTGCCAACTTGAGACTTCTACCTTCGCACACCCAGCAGGTAGCCGGCGTCTACATGGGAGACATTAGTATGCTGTGTATGTGTGTGTGTGTGTGTGTGTTGTGTGTTATGTGTGTGTGTGTGTGTGTGTGTGTGTGTGTGTGTGTGTGTGTGTGTGTGTGTGTGTGTGTGTTAGTGTGTGTGTGTGTGTGTGTGTGTGTGTATATGTGTGTGTGTGTGTGTGTGTGTGTGTGTGTGTATGTGTGTGAGGCAGTATAATATTATAATAAGTACACACATGAGCTGATACATGCTGGCACACACACACACACACACACACACCTCAGGCTCCATGTTGACTGGGTGGAGTGTGAAGGATTCATCTGTACTGACTGTGGATCCACTTCTGTCTTCAGGACATTGATGTATCCTTTCTCAAAGGATGACTTCTGTTTCCTATCCTCTTCAATACATTCCAAACATACCTCTAACACGTAGTAGAACAGGAACAGTGTGTGTGTGTGTGTGTGCTTGTGTGTGTGTGTGTGTGAGTGTGTGTGTGTGTGTGTGTGTGTATTGTGTTTGCACATGTGTGTGTGTGTGTGTGTGCTTGTGTGTGTGTGTGTGTGTGTGTGTGTGTGTGTGTGTGTGTGTGTGTGTGTGTATTGTGTGTGCACATGTGTGTGTGTGTGCTTGTGTGTGTGTGTGTGTGTGTGTGTGTGTGTGTGTGTGTGTGTGTGTGTGTGTGTGTGTGTGTGTGTGTGTATTGTGTGTGCACATGTGTGTGTGTGTGCTCGTGTGTGTGTGTGTGTGTGTGTGTGTGCTTGTGTGTGTGTGTGCGTGTGTGTGTGCTCGTGTGTGTGTGTGTGTGTGTGTGTGTGTGCTTGTGTGTGTGTGTGCGTGTGTGTGTGTGCGTGTGTGTGTGTGTGTGTGTGTATGTGTGTGTGTGTGTGTGTGTGTGTGTGTGTGTGTGTGTGTGTGTGCAAGTGTACTCATATAATTGGGGTAAAATACGTTTGCATGCTCTACAGAACAACAGACAAAAACGTTCACATTCTACTAACCTGGACTTGATAGCCACTTGTCGACCACATGTTTGGGGGATAGGTCACATGACAGATCACATGACTTCCAAATTTTGACTTCCATATTTGGATTGTATGCTGATTTCAAAACTTGCCATTCTTCTTCTCGTAGCATCACAACTCTGCAAAGAAAGTCAGTTAAAAATAACACCAAATCTTTATCTTTGACTGATTGCCGAGACAAACATTTTACAAAGGTTCTTCTCATTGTCTGCAAGATCCAGGAACAACTTGTCATGACCACACAGTAAACTGGACATGTTCATTTCTGGTAAGGACTGGATACCTCCAGATCTGCATGAAATCACCATGGTAACCACAGGTCATATGCTACATCAACATTTAATGTATCCACTTGCTTGCAATCACCATAGTAACAACATAGAGGGGAATACCCCAAGTAACAGTCAGTAGTACCTTACAAAGTGAATCCACTTGTTAAGGAATGCCTTTGGAATGACGTACACGGCTTCCGCACACTGGAGCAAGGATAAATGGGATAGGAGTTCACTCTGTCACTAGTAGACAGCCACACAGAACTAATTTCAAATTGTATGTTCCGTTTTCTATCATAAATTTGACTAATAACTGGACACGCACAAGCCGCATTCTTGCAAACAAGGGACTACGTACAGTACATAGTTCAGTGGTTAGCTCTGACAAATTGAAGCTTTAAAATCCAACAGAGCAAACCACAAACAGGTGGTGCATGAGAGAAACACTACTTTCAGTACACAACACATTACCTCACTGAGCCTTGGCCTGTTCTTGGAGGAGTAGAGCTCTGACAGGGAAGACTTCTCCCTTGCGGCTCTCTCCTTCATCATACTCATTTCCTTCAGAGCATCTGTGACAGTGATCTGCGGTGGGCAGGGTCATTTGTGTGTGGTCATGTTTGACGTAACACGGTTAAATGCCAACACACACCAATGAACTTCCTTATAAGGCCTACAGCTCAGACATGATACCTGAAAGCCCCAAGAAACTGGCCACCACTCCGACAAGCACGATCAACTCACCAAGCAGGCTGGACATTCACGGTCTAGAGCACCGTATTTGGGAGAGTTTGGGAAATACTTCTCAAAAAGTGACCATGCTGATGCTGACACCAGTTTCTTCTGTTTATCTCCTGGGGCCAGCTGACCTGCATGTGACAACTATGAATATAATTAGTGCAAACACAAAAATGTACATACATTACACATGCACACACACACACACACACACACACACACACACACACACACACACACACACACACACAACCTACCATGAATACACTTAACATCTTCATTAAAGGCAAATTGCTGCTGATTTACATCCCTGCTGATGTCCACTCGGTCATCAGTGGACACACCCACAATGTGATCAGTGTGATCAGTAGACACACCCACAGTGTGATGGGTTCGTTTTATAGGATCTACTGTGTTATCCAAAGGCTGTCCTTCTTGGCCCTCTGAAGAGCTGTGTTCCTGGCTCTCCGGATCCCTCACTGTGAAGGTGTCTGCAGCCATTTTGTTCTTGGGCTCAGTGAGGTTTGAGTCCTCCGAGCTCACTGCTTGACCTCCATGGTACTCAAGGGAGGTGGGGAGAGAGGGAAAGTGCTTCTTCCAGTGTTGTAGGGACTCCTTCCCAACCCAAAATCCAGAGGAACTGAAGAATATCAGGAAGAACACACACAATGTATGGGAATACCACACACAGCACACACAGTACACACAGCACACACAGCACACACAGTACACACAGCACACGCAGCACACACAGTACACACAGTACATAAATGCATACAGACCTGGAGCAAGGAGCCTTTGAGAGCGATGTCAGCAATTTTAGGTCATTCTCGAGTTGTGTTCGCTGTCTGATGAGAGCAGCCTCCTCTTGCACACACTCCACACACATCGCTTCACTGGACGGACAACGGCAGCAAACAACATGCATCATAGGGTACTCACATAGTACACTGAAGGTTACAGTAACAACAACAACATCCTCAAGGCAACACAGGTTCTGAAAGAAGATCAACTTGTACAAACCTTGTAAGTGGTGCAGATTCCAAGCCATGCTTCCTGTACAAGGATGTTGCCTACGGAGATGAGTGCAGTTTGAGTGATAAACATTGGAGCACTACTGTCCCAAGCACTACTGCCCCAAGCACTACTGCCCCAAGCACTACTGCCCCAGGCACTACTGTTCCAAGCACTACTGCCCCAAGCACTACTGCTCCAAGCACTACTGCCCCAGGCACTACTGTCCCAGGGACTACTGTTCCAAGCACTACTGCCCCAAGCACTACTGCCCCAAGCACTACTGCCCCAAGCACTACTGCTCCAAGCACTACTGCCCCAGGCACTACTGTCCCAAGCACTACTGCCCCAAGCACTACTGCCCCAAGCACTACTGCTCCAAGCACTATTGCTCCATGCACTATTGCTCCATGCACTTGGAATTACCGTTTCAGAGTCCACTCGCTTCACTTCAGATGCCATGTGTGGAGAGAGCCTACAGAATAGATAAATTACTGTGTTAGTGTGTGATCAGCATGTGATCAGTACGTGATTGGTTTGTGATCAGCATGTGACCAGTACGTGATTGGTTTGTGATCAGCATGTGATGAGCATGTGATCAGCATGTGATCAACATGTGATTGGTTTGTAATCTGCATTATTTTTTTGATCAGCATGTGTTTAGTGGATATATAGCGCTGCACTCATGCTTGAATTTTAATTAGGTTTAATATTTGCATTTTTGTAGGATGGCCATCCGTAGGTTGATGGCCATCCGTAAAAAAGTTTATATCATTGAAAGTCATACCAGACACAATAAGAAAATAGGGCTATGCACAAATACCAAAATGCGAATAT
>CAUJGJ010000085.1:235200-242700 GCA_963170055.1 Halisarca cf. caerulea
TGGAAAGATAGAGATGTCACATGACAAGCATGTGACAAGTAAATGGCACCAATGTACAGAAAACTCAAACCTTATTTCCATGCACAGAGAGAGAGGAGACTGGTGAGTAAAGCTTATACACTCCTTGGAGTTTACATGTCTGGAGGAAAATCATAAGGGACAATTTTACAGACATGTTTTAGTAAAGTAGACAGACAAGTTCCAACTGTAGCTCAGGGAGGAGATGCGCCCAACCGGACAGTATCTTACTCACTTCTAAGTTACATAGGCAGAGGTCTCCAGGGGCATTGTTGGCAAAGATGAAGCGATGCGAGTAGTAGAGAGAGGACAGCGGATAAGGGGACAACTTGATAAACTTCAACAGCATCTGCTTCTGCAAAAGGACAGGAAATAACTGATAAACAAAACACCTTTTGTGGTTCAGCAAATGAGATTCATTGCTTGGAACTACATGGGACAGGCATGGGGTGAGGCCAGATTGTTGCACTTACAGACAGATCCTGTACCAAGAGTGAGCCATCTGTTAGGCTTATGAAGAGTATATCATCGAGTGTCAACTAATGGAAGAGGAAAGACAGCTCTAACATCAACTACACACTTGCAAATACTTAAACAGACTTCTCCCTAGCAAAGGGCACTCACGTACATGCATGGAACTGATGAAGAATGGTGACTTTTGAAAGGGACAAGCAACTGAGAAGTTGTTCTGGTAGTTTGGAGCAGATCCACTGGGTGAGAAGAAGTCCTGCAGGAGGAAGACACTGACAGTCGGCACACACACGCACACATCACACATTACAAACCTCTATTCTCCAGCATATAATAGGTCTGTAAAGGTCAGAAGATCCCACAACAAAATGCTTGAGGCTGGCCTCCAGTGACACAATGGAGGTCCCACTTGATGCATCATAGCAACGAACTGTGTACTGCACCACTCCCGTCTGAGAGAAAAGTGTACAACAAGAGATTTAACACACACACACACACACACACACACACACACGCACACACACACACACACACACATGCACACACACACACACACACACACACACACACACAGTGAATTGGCAGCTGCTTGCCAGCATACCTTCAGACTAAATACTTGTACCCTCCCGTCTGTGAGACCAACTGCAAGACAACTCCCAACACACTTTACACAGACAATATCAGTGGACGCCCTAGCATAGAGGGGCTCAGGGTTGGAGAACTGAGGAAGAAAAGTGAAAGGAGGAACAGAACATTATAATCCCATGTACACACACACACACACACACACACACACACACACACACACACACACACATACACACACACACACATACACACACACACACACACACACACACACACACACACACACACACACGCACACACACACAGTCCCAGGATCCAGTCAGACAACAGTTCACTCAATCACATGTGCTCTGGGTGACTTCATTGTCTTCTCAAGTGATTTAATTCGTACCCTGAAGCTCACCATACAACTGCCCAACCCACTCAACAAACAAAGAAGGGATTTGATCTGTTGAGAGGTTGGTTGGTTCATTTGACCCTAGACAATCTAGCGTAAAGCATGTATCCCGTATTAACCTACACCTACTGATTCACTGGATGTGTGAGTTGTAATTTCTCATACTTTTTCGCATGTGCAAATTATCACATTATCAGCTGTGTACGTATCTCTAGCATTCCCAGGTCCCCACTTACACCAGACATAGACCAAAGGGGCTTTCCTGGGGAAACCCTTATCCATATATCCAACTTCAGTGAACCCTAAATGTACACATGTCAATGTGAGGGATATCAAATGGGGCAGGTTGACAGTAGCAGTACCAATGGAACTGGGTGCACACACAAGATAGCCCGTTACACTTGTCAAAAAGAAGAGCATACGTAAATACGTATGTATGTACCTGAACACACACAGAGAGAGAGACACACACACAGAGACAAACACACAAACATACACACACACACACACTGACCTTCCAAGGCACAATGCAGAGATGCCCATCATAGGATGCAAATACAATTGTATTGTGAGACATCTGTAAAGAAGGCAAGGTCCATAGGTTACCCCCAACACCAGACAAGGTCCATAGGTTAACCCCTTATACCAGACAAGGTCCACAGGTTAACCCCTTATACCAGACAAGGTCCATAGGTTAACCCCAACACCAGACAAGGTCCATAGGTTAACCCCTTATACCAGACAAGGTCCACAGGTTAACCCCTTATACCAGACAAGGTCCATAGGTTAACCCCAACACCAGACAAGGTCCATAGGTTAATCCCTTATACCACAAACAAAACTCACATCACAAGCTGCAACATTAGAGATGCTGGTTTTATAGCTGTACATGAAACTGTGAAGCTACAAAGGTAGCAAACACAGAAGAAAAGAGAATCATTTGACATCACACCAGTGTGTGCACACATCTGAACCAAAGACACTCCATACCATGCACTTATGCAGAGGTTGGACTCACCACTGAGTTGTGGACGTGGTAAATACCATCTTTGGATGCTGACACGAGGTATCCCTCCATGTACTGTGCACATGTACAGGCAAACATCACACAATGTTGGGATTGGGGTTATGGTCAAATACTCCCACACACAGCGCTCTTGCGCGCACACATGTACATAAGCTAGGGGCCATACAAATCAACATATAGTAGAACTACACACACACACACACACACACACACACACACACACACACACACACACACACACACACACACAAACACACACACACACCTTCATAAAACACACTTCCGACTTGTGCTGTGCTGGATAAAGACGTCCCATGGGCTTAATACTACTGGTCTGACTGACAGGTAGGGAGTTGGGATGGACAGTAATGTTTGCCTTTGTCACTACAGCATCACTGCTGATGGGGACTTGAGGAGGTACTAGAGCAATGGGGGAGTGTGACACAGTGGTGTGGGCATCCTGTGTCTCAGATCCACTGGCTGTACTCGGAGGACGTGAAGGATCACCTGTAGAGGAGTTGACCAGAGGAGAGCTACTAGCAGAGTGTCAGCGGAGGAGACTAGGCTAGTGTGGAGTACAGTGGAGGAGATGAGGGCTAGTGTGGAGTACAGTGGAGGAGATGAGGGCTAGTGTGGAGTACAGTGGAGGGGATGAGGGCTAGTGTGGAGTACAGTGGAGGGGATGAGGGCTAGTGTGGAGTACAGTGGAGGGAATGAGGGTTAGTGTGGAGTACAGTGGAAGGGATGAGGGCTAGTGTGGAGAGTGTGGAGTACAGTGGGTAGGGATGAAGGTTAGTGAGGAGTACAGTGGAGGGGATGAGGGCTAGTGTGGAGTACAGTGGAGGGAATGAGGGCTAGTGTAGAGTACAGTGGAAGGGATGACATCCATGGTGATTGTTGTGATAGCGAGGGCTACTGTGGTGAGAGGTTAGCATAGTATGGGAGGCTGGGTCAGTAGCACAGTGATGGTGAACTGTAGTGAGAATCACTGGGCGAAAATATACAAACTATACCAAGATTTTGTAGTTAGCATATACATACATGCGTATACACACATACCGAGAATGAGTTGCTTCTTCCGACAAAGTGCATCTTCCCACTCTTTGGTTGCCTGAAGGAGGACAGTTGCAATGAGCACAATCCAGTGCTGCTCTTTCTAAAACCCAATACTTCCCAGCAGTGCACACATGACCAGCACTCATCCATAGAACTAAACACCCACAAATAACCTGACAAATGTATCTGCACACACACACACACACACATACATACATACATACACACACACACACACACACACACACACACACACACACACACACACACACACACACACACCTTAGCACACACACACACACACACACACACACACACACACACACACACACACACACACCTGCTGTATCTCAGATGATAGATTATTGTACTTATGCCTAAGACTCTCCATCTCTTCTTCCACTTCGTTCCTTGACTTGCGAAGCTCAACAAGACGATTCATCTGTGCACACATACAAGCAAAACAACATTAGTGAGGTGGTGCTATCACAAAGAAGATCAACACACATGCACACACCAGCTGCTGTTCCTTGATATTCAAGATATCGATTTCACTTGGTTGGCGATTGCTGGACTTGTTGTCCACTTGCTCCAGGTACTCATCCTGTAGCTGAGGGTCTGTGACCATGCCCTCCACTCCTGGCATGTCCCTCATGAGTTGCTTTGAATCGGGACTGCTAGCAGTTAACATGGATGCTCCTCCAGTTGACTCTGAAGGTGGTATGGTGGTCGTCATTTCCTCTACAGGAAGTGAGGTTACTTCCTCTGAAAGAACTGTGTTCATTTCCTTTACAGAAAGTTGAGACTTGACCTCCCTTGCCAGTGATGAACTGCCTTTGTTGGGGTCCAAAGATGTCTCGACACCTGAAGTTTCCTCGTCAGGCAATACAGGCATGTCTGGAGAAAGAGACGTCAGATCTATCTTTAGTGGACAAAAACTCTGCCCTCCACTGCTCTCCAGTCCTCCTCTGTTGATGTCTTCACACACGTGTCGCTCTGAAAAGGTGGTAAAACACTTACATCACACGTCCCTCATGGGATTAAGCCATGTGTGTGGCTTCCACTTACCTTTGCCACTAAGCTTTTCCATAGCTGGAGTGGAGGTTGGGCGTTTGGTGAGGCTTTCCCCTGGAGGTCCCTGCTCCCGAAAGGTGGATATTAGACCAAGTGCTTCTTGAAGCTTCACAATTTCCTGTTAGAACAATCAATGATATTCACTTAATCAATGTGATGATTAGGCTAATTAAATAGGTAACAAGTGAAAATTGAGCACTACATCACTACCTTGTGGTGGATGTCACACACTCTCTTCCCCTCCAAGACAATCCTTTTGCACTGCTTTCCATCCATGTTCTTGTGATGACATCCCTGCTCTTCGTCCTCATCATGACTACTCTCTGCCTGTTTGTCACCGCCATCAGTCAGATTGCTTGTATCAATGCAGATGACTTTGTCTGTCTTGTTTTCCTTGTTCTTCACGACTTCCAACTCATTTGGAGCTGGCGATTTACACACTTTGTCACTGCTATCATCCGTTAGTTGACTCTCCATTTTCAGCTCAACAACAAACTGAGAGCAATTGTCATTTTCTCTAAGGGGAATCACCGAGGACGGGCTAAAGGGTGATTCCGGAGGGTTATTAGAAACTGGGTCATCTTCTGGTGCCTTTGGTACTGTTTGACCTGCAGACAACACAACTGGTGTGACGATCTTTGGGCGAGACGGTGAAGGAACTGCAGTGTATGACTTGGAGGCTGCGGTGTCAATGGTGGACAGTGGAGTGGACTTGTAGGGACTGGACGACTGCATTGCAGTAACAGGACAATCAGATGTGGGTAGGTCTGGAGAGGGCGGGGCAGACTCTGGAGAGCTGCAGATGACGAGAGCAGAAGGTGAAGTTTTCGTGATGGAAGTACCTTGAAGTGGCAAGGGTGATGCTGATGGCTGCACTGTTGGGGAGCTGGGACCACTCGAAACTGGAGACACACACAAGCTCCTTGAAGGAGAATGCTGGCTACTGTTGATGCTGTCCTTTGAGGAAGAGGACCTCCCTTTAGGGAAACCTGGACTCCGCCTCCCACACCCAACATCAGTCTTGCTTCTACTCTGCACCTTGGGTTTTGATTGGAACAATGCCAATACACTACCTCTTGATGCATCATCATCTGACTCTGAGCTCTTAGGGTAGATTCTGCGTCTTTTCACATTTGCGTTGTACAAACGATCACGCTTCTTCACAGTCAAACTTGATAGTGTCTTCTCTTTCACATTATGAGTTCTTTCATCAGAGGACTCTTGTGACAGGTCCACAGAGAATGCCCTTGTACGCACAGACTCCTTACTACCAGTACTTGAAGAACTATCTGTAGAAGTCCTCCGCGAGAGCTTTGGGATCCTGAAGCTGGTCTTCCCTTTCTTCGATGGTTCTTCTCTAGGGTAGTGTCCCATCCTTTTGGAATCACACACATCTTCGCTTTTCTGCTTCTGCAAAACTCCATTCTTCCTACTCTTAACAGGACTTCCCACTTGAACGGTGCTAACTTCTTCCCTCGAAACTGCTGAGGTGTGCACGTTTTGGTCCACGCTCGACGAACGTTCCCTATACCTACCACTGGTAGCCTTTTTGTTCGCTACATCTCTCTTACGCTCTCCTTTCAGCGTTGGCGCTTCACTGTGCTGGCGGGTACGGTTCTCACTGCGGTCTACACTGCTTCTCCTTTCAGTCGAGCTACAAAGCAAAGCAAGGGGGCGCAATTCCTCGCGACTATCTTTAGGTAATTCCTTCGTGCCCTTCTGACCTAGCTTGTACACAAAGGCGGAAGAGTTAACCAATCTCTCCCGTACTGACGAGACCTTTGAATTGTCACCTCTAGCGTGAGCTTCGAATTCATTCGCACCTTCCCACTTCTTGTCTTTCTCAATTTTCCTGCGTTTAGAGCTTGACTTATAGCGAACATCGCCTCCTGCGAAATCACGAGATTCGACAGGCGGACGTTTAGCTGTACTCATTCTCCCCAGGTTACTACTTCTTGAATACTCCTGCACGCCGTCGCTAGAGCTGCTTACTGTACTCGTATCCGACAACAAAAAACTGGAACGAAAGAAAAGACTATGAATATCATTATTAAAATCAGCACCAAATTTGAAATTGACCGCAATTTGCACGCGGCAGTGGCGGGAAGGGGGTACGTAAACAGGTCTTCGTGTGTGAGATAGTTCGGAATAACCTCTCCCTTATCACCACCAAAAGCAATCAACCCTATGCCCCAGTGATGAAATGATCCGCTGCTCCATCCAGTTTGCCCTCATTCGCCTGGCAGTCATGTGCCTAAGAGGTAGCCGGTCTTCATACCATCGAATACCCGCCTTCAACCCTGCTCAGATCCCTCTTGTAGTTGCTGAAGGCCAAATTGGGCAATAACTATAGACATTATTTGACCTAATATTTATCTAACATGCATGTTTGCATTATTATGTCACTATGTATTGTCTGGTATGCTTGTTGTACATGTTAATTATATTCATTGATTTAATTGGAATAAACTCTTTGATGTGTTCAGATAAACATAGATAGTACGTGTCTAGGTAAAAGTAGCAGGCTTTCCTTGCATGAGGGACTCGCATATCCAATCCACTGAGACCACAGATATTCCCAGTCCAATAGCTCTCCTCACTACAGCATCTCCTGGGTACTTTTGGTGTGTGGACGAACAGACAACAACGGTGTTAGCAGCAGAACCTGTAGGGCACACATTAGTAGAGAAGGTGGGTGAATGTGAAATGTGTGTGCGTGTGCAGGTTTCCATCCACTGGAACTGTCGTATAGTTTGGAATAAGGAAACCACTTTCCTAGGTGTATGAATTTTACTGACTTGTGCAATTCCCATGCATGCAGATGGAGTACAGCTGCAAAAAAGATTCGGTCATACAGTTAAGAGAGTTG
>CAUJGJ010000085.1:247700-282700 GCA_963170055.1 Halisarca cf. caerulea
GCCACAAAGAAGATAATCAAAGAATACAAAAATCATAAGGAGGCAATTGACAAGGAGAAGGCAATTGAGAAGAACACAATGGACGGTAAGACAATGCACAAGAACACACAGTAAAGCCTCTAACACCGAAATAAGGACAGCCTCTCTACAAAGGACACAGCTTGAGGTCCCAAAATATTTTCCCCTATAATTCCAATGCATTTTGAATAGAACTAAAGAGGACAGTCTCCTTACAGAGGACAAAATAGGACAGCTGTCCTATTTCAAATATTTTCATATAACATGAAATTCTGATAGAATGAACATTCTTCATTTCCTTTCATGAACACTCTTACTCTTTGTCAGCCACTGATAGGACTACGGCAGGGAAGAAATCTGTCTTCCACTTTGCAAACACACGCGCTCCTTCAATAACTTCCTTGACTGTACTGCCACTGGCGCTGCTGCTCAAAATACTGCTACAACTGTCCGATGGATGAAGAGGATTTTCCTCCTCGTTAACAGTGGGCGGAGTTACACAAGGAGACCGCTTGGCCTTCCTTTTCCCCTACAAGAGCAGTATGCGAATGACGCAGATATTAACTGACATTGACACATGATGCATGCGTACGTACAGGCAAACCTCTCTGGATAGTATGTATTCACAATCACAAATTCTACAGGAATGGGGCAGGACAGTCCATGTGCAGTACTACAGGACTGGCAGGACAGTCCATGTGCAGTGCTACAGTAGTCAAAGCAAGCCTTGGAAATTTGTTTGTCCTTAAGAAGTTTCTTTTCTACATGTGTGAACGTATGAATCCCTGATACCCTGACGTGTGTGTACGTATGAATCCCTGATACCCTGACGTGTGTGAACGTATGAATCCCTGATACCCTGACGTGTGTGTACATATGAATCCCTGATACCCTGACGTGTGTGTACATATGAATCCCTGATACCCTGACGTATGTGTACATATGAATCCCTGATACCCTGACGGGTGTGAGCATATGAATCCCTGATACCCTGACGTGTGTGAACATATGAATCCCTGATACCCTGACGTGTGTGTTTATATGAATCCCTGATACCCTGACGTGTGTGAACATACATACGTACGTACATATATAAAAGTATGGGAGGTTATCTAGTGCTTAACATATCAAATAAAGCAGTTATTCCCGAAATTGATTGATTCCGTGCAACCTTTTGTTCACATTTTCTGAATAGCACTGGACCATAGCAAAGGAAGTCAGATTAACTCAACGAAGGAGGTAAACAATTGACAGGCATAAACATAGAAGGTGTGTTATGCTAAAAGCTTGAGTTCCTATCCAGGAAGTACAGTGAGATCTCAGTGAGGAAATGGTTTGTAAGAAACAAGATGTCCACATACGTACAAATACGTACCACATGCACTGTCTCAGGGTAAAACTTCTGTGGATATTGTTTTTAATGATTTTAGTGTTTTTATATTCACGAACAGTTGTGTTTTGTCATTATTGCACAAGAGTCTGATCAAAGAAAGTGTGATTGTATGGCTGCACACCCCACTTGGGAGGGACACAACTAACTTGTGTCATGGGATGGCACTAATGAATTTGTCCCATACATTGGCCTGTGATCTTGCACAATGGTGAGAGGTCAAGGGAAATGAAGTTAATTGTTTGGTAGAAGTTCTTAATGACTTGATTACAAGTGTGTGCTGTATAGTTAATCAAAAGTGGCTTGCAGAGCTTTTACAAACCACTTTTTTCCTTTGACCTACCCACTCATCATGACACAAGGTACCATAGATAATCTACACCACATTATGTAGCTGAGAATATCTATGAAAAATCTAACCTTTTCTGTTTTCTGCCTGTGGGATGGTCTGCTCCTTTGAGTAAAAGTTGCCGTGGTAACCCGAGTTAAAGACTGACGAGGGGTTAGTTGTAGTTGTCCTGCATGTGTATCCACAGAAGATGCAGGGGGCGAAGAAATGGAAACATCCGACATGGGCAGAGGAGATGGGAGTGTGGTTGGAGAGGGACAATGAAGGGAGGATCCAGATGACCGAATGTCAGGAGATTGACAGGTAAATGACGCCGATTGAAGAAGATTCTCGCTAGTCCTTGTTTCCCGATGAAGGAGAACCACTTTAGGCTCATCCAGTCTCTAGAAAGAAGGCAACAGAAGGGAAATATGCATGATACAAACACACACACACACACACACACACACACACACACCTCTTCCTGTTTCTTGTCAACAACAACACCGTCCTGTACAAACTCAGTCACAATCTCCTGCTGTATCTGAGTGACCTGTTTGGTGACAATCGTGCTAACAGTGTAGCACTTCCCCTGAGTGGTTGTGGGCGGGACTGGCACCACACCCACAGCAGGCTTGTCAGGAGACGAGAACTCGTAAGGGTCATTCCTACAGACAACGCACAGGTCATAACAGTGGGGTGATGCTTACAAAGCACAGAATAAGGCACGTAAAGCAAAAGTAAGCTACGCATGTATCAAGTTGAGGGGAAGCTTGTCGAGATCAAACACAAAGAATAGCTGTGGCTGAAACTACACTGTACACACATACACACACACACACGTAGGTGTACTGTCCAAATGTGTACACATAACCCTTGAATACAAGGCACCTGCTTTGTACCAACAAAGAATAACACAAAGACAGAGGGATAGCCATAGTTTACACAATTACAGGGAAAGCTGATCTGGAGTGACCACTGCCTGTGGTGACAAATACGTATTTCGCTTTTGACTTGCATGAAACAGGTTAGGTGCACACACACACACACACACACACACACACACACACACACACACACACACACACACACACACACACACACACACACACACACACACACACACACACACACACACACACACACACACACACACACACACACACACACACACACACACACACACACACACACACACACACACACACACACACACACACACACACTGAACATTTGTAAACTGAAACATCAATTTACTCACTGTGGGCTGGGTTTGGGTGTTAATAGGGTGACAATCGGTTCAGTGATAGGATGTCCAGTGATAGTAGTAGATATGGGAATTATAGGTTTGGTGATAATGGACCCAGCAAGTGTGGATCCAGTGATGGTGGGCACAGTGAAATTGGATCCAGCGAGTGTGGATCCAGTGATGGTGGGCACAATGAGATTGGACCCAGCGAGTGTGGATCCAGTGATGGTGGGCACAATGAGATTGGACCCAGCAAGTGTGGATCCAGTGAGGGTGGGTGTTGTGATGGCGGGTCCAACACTGGATGGTGAAGCTGTGGTACACACAGGACGCAGCAAAGGACTATACTCTGCCTTTGAGGCATCGCTGACAACAACTGCTTTCACTTGAGGTCCTGTTGGGGGCATTGGAAAACATCACAAAGTGATTCCTGTAGAGTACTGCACTGTGTGTGTGTGTGTGTGTGTGTGTGTGTGTGTGTGTGTGTGTGTGTGTGTGTGCATGCGTGCGTGTGATCATGCCGGAGGAGAGAATAGTACTCACTGTCTATTTGGAAGGTGGACTTGAAGAGGAATGAGTCCTGCAGTTGAGACTGACTCTCATTTCCAATAGAAACTACTGGCAAATTAAACTGGGAGTTGGGATCTGGTATATCGTCACATATTTCAGTTTCCTTGGCAACAACAAACTCTTTTGGTTTATCAAGCCGTGGTGAAACCTGACCACCATCACAACTATCCTCCATCCGGTGCTTCCTCACTGCCCTCTCTTGACTCTGGTCTCCAAGACAGACACTACCACATGATACAGGAGGTGAAGAAGACTGGAGTGCCATATGGCTGCCATGGTTGCTAGGTACTTTGTGGCTTCCATGCCCATCCTGGTTTCTAAGGTCTTCAAGGGTTAACTCTCCTTTGTGGTGCTCTTCCCTTTGAAAATGGTGCCTGCCCTCCAGTGGTCTATCTAGTACATACTCAGTTGCTCCAATAGGGACTTCCCCTGAAGACTTGACCACTTCCTCTGTTGCATGTTGCAAGACTGATTTACCTAGCACCAATACTTGTGCTGTATCCGAGTTGCCTGTAGCAACCAACTGGTCTTCCATTGGAACTTCCTCTTCAAGTGACGATGATGTCTGGTTTATAGGACGGCTAGACACACTCCCAGACTGTCTAGATACTTCATTAGAAGACTGTTCATCTGTCATGTCTGAAGATTGCTTGGCTGTTTTGTCAGACACTGTGTCAGTCATTAGCCCAGACCTTGGTAAAAGGGGTGGCCTCATTTCACTCCCAGATGAGGAGCTGGATGATCCAATAGACATCTCTGAAAATGAATGTTTGGATGAAGTAGTAGACTCACTAGAAGTGACCTTGGAGCCCTCATCACCTTGCTCAGTTATTTCGTCACCTTGTTCAGCCATAGTGTCAACTTGTTCAGACGTGATGTTGCCTCGCTTGGCCATTTTGCCACCTTGTTGAACTGTGGTGTTGCTTCGCTCAACCGTAGTGTCCAGCACAATGACAGACAACTCCTGTGTGTACCCACTCTCTCTGCCCATGTTGGTCAGTTCACACTGTGTGCTGGTCTGAGAGGTGGTCAGCTGTGAGAGATGGAGGTTCATTGGGAGGATGGGTGCCGAGTAGGGTAACGTGGACTCAGTGTCCTCCATAAGATCTTCCTCCTCTTTACTCTCCTCTCGAATCTCAATAAATGAAGACAGCACTTCCTCTCCTGGTGACACCTCTGAGCTCAATGCTTCCTGTTGGGAAGATGGCTGCTGATCTGGAGTGGACATGAGGACAGTGGTTCCGTCCTGTTGGGAAGATGGCTGCTGATCTGGAGTGGACACAAAGACAGTGGTTCCGTCCTGTTGGGAAGATGGCTGCTGATCTGGAGTGGACACAAAGACAGTGGTGTTGTCCTGTTGGAGAGTCTGATCTGGCGTGGATACATCTATGACGAAAGGCTCATCTGGTAGAGACGTCTCATCCTGGGTAAACACATCAATGACTGACGGCTCACTCTGTACTGGTATCTGGTCCTGAGAAGACACAACAGCAGATGTCTGGTCCTGAGAAGACACAACAGCAGATGTCTGGTCCTGAGAAGACACAACAGCAGATGTCTGGTCCTGAGAAGACACAACAGCAGATGTCTGGTCCTGAGAAGACACAACAGCAGTCGTCTGGTCCTGAGAAGACACAGCAATAGTCGTCTGGTCCTGAGAAGACACAACAGCAGATGTTTGGTTCTGACAAGGCACAACAGCAGTCGTCTGGTCCTGAGAAGACACAACAGCAGACGTCTGGTCCTGAGAAGACACAGCAGTAGTCGTCTGGTCCTGAGAAGACACAGCATCAGATGTCTGGTCCTGAGAAGACACAACAGTAGTCATGTGGTCCTGAGAAGACATAACAGCAGATGCTTGGTCCTGGGAAGACACAACACCAGACGTCTGGTCCTGGTCCTGTGTAGATGCAACAACAGACGTCTGGTCCTGGTCCTGTGTAGATGCAACAACAGACGTCTGATCCTGGGAAGACTGAGTGATTGGAACCTCATCAGCTGAAGACTCCACTTTAGGAGACAAGAGGCAGAGTGTGTCAGGCACAACAGTTGAGCTGACATCCATCCGGTCAGAGAAGCTTGGTGGAGTTTCAGGAACCAACACTTCTGGAGACGCTTCATGTGCACTCCCAACACTGGTTGTGAGCTGTTCCCCTGTGCCTGAGTGGTCGGTGGTGACCTGTTCTCCTACAGCTAAGTGGTCACCTTCACCCTCCACTGTTACTGACAAGCCTGTACCAAGTTGTTGCATCGCTGTCGACTGATCCTTGTGTTCAGGCTTTGATGTGATCCACTTCGGCACCTATGTAAATCAGAAATAGTACTTCGAAATTAACTGATTACAAATTATTTAGCCAAACAAGAAGAATACATACTAAATGGTATGGCTTGATAGATGGTTTAGATTTTGTACAAATGTACTTAATCATTCATTACCTGTTGTGTACATGTGTATGTGTGTGCGTGTGTGCGTACGTGAGTGTGTGTGTGTGCGTGTGTGTGTGTGCGTGTGTGTGTGTGTGTGTGTGTGTGTGTGTGTGTGTGTGTGTGTGTGTACATGTGTGTGTGTGTGTGTGTGTGTGTGTGTGTGTGTGTGTGTGTGTGTGTGTGTGTGTGTGTGTGTGTGTGTGTGTACATGTGTGTGTGCGTGCATGTGTCTTCGCGTGATCACCTACAAATATACTAATCATATTCATTAGCACTATGTGTGTTTAGTAGTTGCCATGGATATGATTCCCAATTACATAAACATTAAACAAACATGAACTATTATACGTGTATATAATACCTACATAATCCCTAATCATAATTCTGGAATCCTAGGAAACCAATTATATCAAAACTTTGAAAGCACTATAATACGGGTTTTCATATAATATCATTTCATGAAAATTGATTATAAGAACCACATGAAAAATGACTGATATTGAATTTTCACACACACACACACACACACACTAACAGGGATGCTGTCTTCCCTGTGTGGGGTCTTTGTGGGAGGGGACAAGGAGGTGGAGTCTTGGGAGAGATCGGAGGAAGTTCGTTTTCTCTCCCTCAGTACATCAGATGTGAGACTGCACGTCGATGTCTCCAAGTCCTGACTGTGTGATGGACACTGCTGGTGTTGGTGCTGTGCAATCCATGAGGGTACCTACAGTATACATGTATGTAAAAGATTGGATGATAGGATTGTGTGTGTGTGTGTGCGTGTGTGTGTACGTGTGTGTGTGTGTGTGTGTGTGTGTGTGTGTGTGTGTGTGTGTGTGTGTGTGTGTAGGTGTGTGTGTGTGTGTGTGTGTGTGTGTGTGTACGTGCATGTGCATGTGCATGTGTGTGTGTGTATGTGTGTGCGTGTGCGTGTGTGTGTGTGTGTGTGTGTGTGTGTGTGTGTGTGTGTGTGTGTGTGTGTACTTATGTACATATGTACGCATGTATGTAAATGATTCACACATGCAAGGTGGCCAGTCTTACAAGCCTTGCACACTCACATGGCCTGCATCATTTTGCTCCTCTCTCTCTCCCTCTTCCCTGTCGCCCATCATTGTCTCTTCCGCCACATCGTGTGAGACGTGGTCCTCCATGACACCCGGACCAGATGAGGATAAACTGAGGGACTCTACACAATAGACACAAACATCAACAACAGACAATAACAACATCAACAACAGACAATAACACAACAACAAAAGGTACTGATCTATAGGAATCCACAACACTCTACTGTTACCATGGAAATACACTTCAAAAAATGATGTCTGAACATGGTGCACAATGCCTGTGTGTGTGTTCTACACCATGTGATTGAGTTGTGCAATCATGAAGAGATATATTACACAATTCTTCTATATCGTAAATACACGTGAGTGATAAAAGGCAGTTCATTCTAGTTTGCCCAATTTATCAGTGAAATATCAAATATTGAGAATCATTTCTAGATCCACTCGCACACGTACGCATACCACCATATCAGGGTTGAGCGATATTTCAATTATAGTCATAATTGTGATATTTATTTCCAATGATAATCATATCGACAGTGATTTTTGTCATCACGATTATTCATCATCATAATATCAATCAAATATTCACGATTATCATGATTTTCATGATAATCATGAATATTTTTTGGACAATAATCATGGCTGATTAAAACAAATATCACCCATCGCTACACAATATATGTATGCAAAGATTTTCAAAGTTATTGCAAAACCAATGTGATACCTTGCGCAAGAAAGCTGTCCTGCTTCCTAGCTTTGGTTGAACTGTCCTGTAGAATAGCTTCAGAGTCTGTGATCCCAACAACGCATGTCTTCTTCACAGGAGGTCCACAGCTGCTGCTACTGGTTGTGCTCTCATCCGATGTCTTCTTAGTAGCCGAGTGAGGTCTGCAGATCCGAGGATCCAGCTGCTCTTCCTCACAGAGTACCGGGAGCGTCTGACTGGGTGCAGTGGGGGGCTTGAAGTACACATCTCCATCTTGTGTGTGCGATAGGTGTTCTGAACTGTCGCTTGATATGTCCCCCAGTCCACTAGCCGAGCTCCCGACCGTCCTGTCATGTGAGCCAACAGACGACACACTCTGAGACCTACAAGAGGTGATATGTTTTCAAGCTTCAGTAAGTGGCCCACTGAGAGTGAGCACAAAGAAAACACACACACACACGCACACACACACACATAATCATTGGTACTGTACACACACACACACACATATGTACACATACATACTGTATAGGCGCTAATTTCACAAATTTTGCAAATAAGCCTGCATTCGTAAAAATTCAATTGAAAATATTTGGCTAGCCGCATAGTTTATTTGTCTCCAGTAGGGACTGGAACATTTGCAAAACATAAATTTGCGAATTACAGCCAAGCTCTTTATTCGTGAAATATACGCCCTGCGAAAATTAGCACCTATACCATATGTAAACACACACACACACACACACACACACACACACACACACACATACATATGTACGTGTACATTTACAAACACACAAACACACACACACACACACATACACGTGTACACACGCACACACAGCATCATACCCTGAACCCTGTGTACCACCAGAGGCATTCGAAACATGGGAAGAATAAGAGTTTCTTGTTCCGTGAGATGATGGCCCAGAGGAGCCAGAGCTTCGTGAGGTTGATGTGCTGTCAAAGGATTTATTCCCAAGAGACAAGGAATTTGACCCACTGCTCCCACTGGCCTGAGTACTGCTCTGTGTGCTACTGGCAAAACTGGTGCTCGCAGGGTAGCTCGAGTCACCTTGGTAGTCCTCAATATCTACAGGATTACATAGTATACATTCGAAGGTATGTGTGTTTGTGTGTGTGTGTGTGCATGTGTGTGTGTGTGTGTGTGTGTGTGTGTGTGTGTGTGTGTGTGTGTGTGTGTGTGTGTGTGTGTGCGTGTGTGTGTGCATGTGTGTGTTAACCTAATGTGTATAGCACAAAACAGATAACCTTTTCTTGCACGTTTGACAATTGTAGCTCTCTTCAGCTTGTTGCCCAGGCTGGGTTCGTCACTGCTCAGCCCTTCTTCCTGAGCGCGCTGCCTGGCTGTCTGGAGAGGGAGATCCCCCACCTCCCGGCGGTACTCAATGGAGAGAGGTTCCCCTACGGGAGAATCAACTAGGACCACTGCACCGGGTTCGATGAGGTTGGGTACTTGGGCTGGTCCCACACTGCCTTCGCTGTATCTCGAATCATTCACTGATGAACGACTACCCTGTGGTACCAAATGGCTACTCGGGGCGGTATCATGTGGCTATGTGAGCGACAAAGACAAGAGACATGTGATAACACAGTCAGTTGGGAGGGAGTGGGGGGTAGGCATGGGTAACATCATAGATAATATAAAATATAATGTTTCACATTGGTTTCAACCAGAAACGATTATTGTCCAATTAAAACTAAATATCAAAAATATCGTAGATGCAGATTTTTTTGCGGGCTTAAAATTTTGCTAATATTGCATACTGAAGAACATTTGCAATCTACTTTTTGCAGTTGACACTGTACACATACAATACCTACACAGACAATGGCAGCAAATGACTCCTAAACTTTTGTAATCACAGCCTAAACCTTCTAATTAGCCAAAATATCCTAGCAAAAAACAGCATCTACGGTATGACAATAACTCTACAGCACTAGAATCTTAATAGCACAACGCATACACTGGGAACTTGATATAAAGAAATCTCTTACAGATAAGTTTCACATACAGCGAATAAATTCATGTGACCCAGTTAATGTTCTACTATGAAATGTAACTGGTTATAGTGAATTTCTGATATAGTGAAGAATATTCTGTGTCCCTCCCCTGGGATTCAGCGTCCCTCCCCAGGGATTCAGCGTCCCTCCCCAGGGATTCAGTGTCCCTCCCCAGGGATTCAGTATCCCTCCCCAGGGATTCAGTATCCCTCCCCAGGGATTCAGTGTCCCTCCCCAGGGATTCAGTATCCCTCCCCAGGGATTCAGCGTCCTTCCCCAGGGATTCAGTATCCCTCCCCAGGGATTCAGTGTCCCTCCCCAGGGATTCAGTATCCCTCCCCAGGGATTCAGCGTCCTTCCCCAGGGATTCAGTGTCCTTCCCCAGGGATTGGTTGTAAGCAGGGTACAACACATCTCCTAAATACAAGCAAATGAAGTAATATGCACAAGTACACGTACTTGCACTCCTGAGGGAACTTCATGGTCATCCTTGTCTTCTCCGCGTCCTTCTGCATTGGATTCGGTCGATGTAGTGTGAGGCACACGAGGCACTTTGTAGGAAACATAGTCCATTCTCTCCCCACTAGACGAAGTATCTCCTGACAGAGTGAGGCTGTCCTCACTCTCATTACTAAAGGCAGGTGGCTCTGCCAAGGGAACAATGTTACCTCGTTCGCCCTGTACACCAGATGGTCCCGGCATAGGAACAATGTTACCTCGTTCGCCCACTAAGGCAGGTGTTCCAGATGCTGGAGCAGAGCTGTCTAGCTGTTGGTGACCCAATGAAGCGGACGGTTGAAGTTGACGTACACTGTTGCCCATTCTGCCGGACATCTCGACATCTCGAGGAGGCCAATCCACCATGGAGAGTGGATCTTCCATCTGTGAGTCTCCCCACTGTTACAGGAAACAAGTATCAACTATAGTGGTCACTATATAAAGCAACCACCTGTCTATAGTGGTCACTGTATAAAGCAGCCACCTATCTACAGTGGTCACTGTATAAAGCAGCCACCTGTCTACAGTGGTCACTGTATAAAGCAGCCATCTGTCTACAGTGGTCACTATATAAAGCAGCCACCTGTCTACAGTGGTCACTAAATAAAGCAGCCACCTGTCTACAGTGGTCACTGTATAAAGCAGCCACCTGTCTATAGTGGTCATTGTATAGAGCAGCCACCTGTCTATAGTGGTCACTGTATAGAGCAGCTACGTACCTGTCTACAGTGGTCACTGTATAGAGCAGCTACGTACCTGTCTATAGTGGTCACTGCATGAAGCAGCTACGTACCTGTCTATAGTGGGCACCGTCACTGCATGAAGCAGCTACCTGTGCATGGTAAACAGGTGCTTGTACAGTTACTGTACAAACACCTGTCTACAGCAGCCTAGGATGGTAACAATACACAGTGAACCTTTATAAAAGGACAACTTCAAAATGTAACCACCTCTTAGAACAGGACACAATTAGTCTCGTGAACCAGACCCCTCCCCGCCCGTAATGATAAAATGGAGGGCGGGGAGGGGTCTGGTTCACGAGACTAGGACACAATCACTCTGCCCCATTTGAAATCCCTCACAGACATGTGGAAAGATAAGAACTCCAAAACACTTACATTTTCAAGTATGTGTGGGCCAGGTAGTGCAACGTGTTGATGGAGAGCATGCCCTTCCGAGGACGACTCGACGTGACTCGGTTCTGACTCCGAAGTTTCTCCTTGACTTACGCCTTCCATGGGCTCGGTGTGTTCACTGGAAGGTGGTGAAGGAGAGTCAGGATCACCACTCCTGAGATCGACAATCTTCTTGTTCTTTTCTGCCATTCTCTATGAAATTCAAATGATTCTGCTAGACCCTATGTGAGCGCACAAATAGGAAAAAGTATATCCTTGGATTAAAATTTACATAAATAAGTATTCACCTGAGAACATATCTTACTTCTGAAACTGTTTACAAATACGACAAGATTCGCAAAGAAACAGGTTAAAAAATTTCCTCCATCTTGAGCGCCAAATTTACAAATAAAATCACGTGAGTGTAAATGGACACTGAGAGTAAAGACGAAACCCAACCGGAAGAAGCTACCTGCTTAAAATATGAGGAAAACGGAGGTCGTCACTCTCCTTTGATCGGTGTAACGTATAATGCAACGGAAAACGAAGAAAAAGATATCGACATTTTATCAGAAAGCAAAAATACCAACGTATTCGTCAAGATGCTCCGAATGCCTTTCTATAGTCAAGAACGTGTCAGCTGGTTTGCAATTATTTTACTCTTCATTCTCTTTTACATCTATGTTTTGAATCAAGCGGATCGTCTCGTTTTGCCGGTTCTCATCCCAGCAGGTCTGAGATGCGACTACTCCTCGAAGAATGTCACGTGCTTGCAGAACTTGCAACAAGAGCAGAAGTCGACGTTCTTGTTTGCGAAAGAAAGCAGTTTATTGGAAAAACAGAGCAATAACGCTTCAAATGTTACCACTAACCCACCCCCCAATAGTGGATGTATTGCTTTCAATGAGTACGAACAGGGTATTCTAACGGGACCTGCTTTCATTGTCATTTATGTTATTGCGGGACTTCCCCTTGGTTACCTTGCTGACAGGAAATCACGTCCCCTTGTTCTCATCTCTGGTTTCTTCATCTGGTCCATAGCCATAATTTTGACTGGATTTGTGGCTTTTTACTGGGAACTAGTGGCTTTACGCATCCTGCTGGGTATTGGGGAGGTGTGTGTGTGTGTGTGTGTGTGTGTGTGTGTGTGTGTGTGTGTGTGTGTGTGTGTGTGTGTGTGTGTGTGTGCGTATGTGTGTGTGTGTGTGTGCGTGTGTGTGTATGTGTGTGCGTGTGTGTGCATGTGTGTGCGTGTGTGTGTGTGTGTGCGTGTGTGTGTGTGTGTGTGTGTGTGTGTGTGTGTGTGTGTGCGTGTGTGTGTGTGTGTGTGTGCGTGTGTGTGTGTGTGTGTGTGTGCGTGTGTGTGTGTGTGTGTGTGTGTGTATGCGTGTGTGTGTGTGTGTGTGTGTGTGTGTGTGTGTGTGTGTGTGTGTGTGTGTGTGTGTGTGCGTGTGTGTGTGTGTGTGTGTGCGCATATGTGTGTGTGTATGTGTGCGTGTGTGTGTGTGTGTGTGCGTGTGTGTGCGTGTGTGTGTGCGTGTGTGTGTGTGTGTGTGTGTGTGTGCGTATGTGTGTGTGTGTGTGTGTGTGAGTGTGTGTGTGTGTGTGATTTAAACCCATCAATGTCTCATCACCTGCAGAACCCTCGGGCATCCTTCCGTACAGTACATCTAACCACATACATACGGTCTTCCCTTGCATCCCTTACCACCTGTCTGGCCATGCAGTTGTGTGTAACCACTGTCCACACAGTTGTGTGTAGCCACTGTCCACACAGTTGTGTGTAGCCACTGTCCACGCAGTTGTGTGTAGCCACTGTCCACACAGTTGTGTGTAGCCACTGTCCACGCAGTTGTGTGTAGCCACTGTCCACACAGTTGTGTGTAGCCACTGTCCACGCAGTTGTGTGTAGCCACTGTCCACACAGTTGTGTGTAGCCACTGTCCACACAGTTGTGTGTAGCCACTGTCCACACAGTTGTGTGTAGCCACTGTCCACGCAGTTGTGTGTAGCCACTGTCCACGCAGTTGTGTGTAGCCACTGTCCACACAGTTGTGTGTAGCCACTGTCCACACAGTTGTGTGTAGCCACTGTCCACACTGTGCGTCAGTCCCCTGTATCCCATACCACCTTATACTGTCCACACTACAAATATTGTCCCTTATCAGAGACTACAGCACCCAGTATTATCGTAGTTCCCATATAATTTGAAGCATGCTAGTGATTTGTGTTGTCTGGGAACAGTGTACACTTTGCACTTTGACCTTCTGTTTGCTGTTTCTACAGGCAACATGCAATCCTGTCGCTTATTCCCTCTTGGCTGATTTCTATCCTGAAAACCGTCGTGCTTTCGCCTTCTCCGTCTACCACTTTGGTGTGTACCTGGGAGGGTCCATAGGTTATTTGTGTGGTGTCATCAACGAGCACCTCAGCTGGCAGTGGACATATCACATACTAGGCATCATTGGAGTGGTCAGTATTCCAATTGCATTTGTTACATTTTGGGAACCGAAATCGGTCCGTGAGAGTAGACGTCGCAGAAGACAAGAGAGGAGTCAGATTTCCATAGCGGTAAGTATTACAGTGTGGGTAGCACTCTGTGTATTACAGTGTGGGTAGCACTCTGTGTAAACTGAAATGAAATCCATTTATATGTACATACGTGTATCAGGGATGGTGATATTGGCTTTAATCAGACTTGATTGTGATCCAACAAATGATCACAATTATCCAGATAGTTGGATTTCACCATAATCTTAGAAATATTATGTGCACATTGCCTTTTATTTTCTGGATTTATATTTTTGTCAGTCTATTTTTTTTAATTTATTCTCTGTGTTTTCTTTTTATTTACTCTCTGTTTTATTGTATTATTCTCTGTTTTATTATATTTATTCTGTTTTGTTTTTTATTCTCTGTGTTTTATTGTATTTTGCAGGATTTGTGTATCTACTTTCTGAAACCAAGCTACACTGCCTCCACGTACTGGCTCCTGTTATTGTGTGGGTCAGTGAGGAACATAGCGGGGTACTCTCTCCTCACGTGGTTGCCAACATTCTTTGTGAAGGAGTACTGCGTTGGCTCAGCTGACTACGGGTGGAAGGTGGCTTTGGTTGTGCTCTTCGGTGGAGGACTTGGGTCATTTCTTGGAGGGTTCTTCTCAGACAGGCTAGTTTACTGCACTCCCAGTCAGTGTACAATACTACCTAGCACACACTCCTGGTTAGTACACACTCCTGGTTAGTACACACTCCTGGTTAGTACACACTCCTGGTTAGTACACACTCCTGGTTAGTACACACTCCTGGTAAGCACACACTCCTGGTTAGCACACACTCCTGGTTAGCACACACTCCTGGTTAGCACACACTCCTGGTTAGCACACACTCCTGGTTAGCACACACTCCTGGTTAGTACACACTCCTGGTTAGCACACACTCCTGGTTAGCACACACTCCTGGTTAGTACACACTCCTGGTTAGTACACACTCCTGGTTAGTACACACTCCTGGTTAGTACACACTCCTGGTTAGTACACACTCCTGGTAAGCACACACTCCTGGTTAGCACACACTCCTGGTTAGCACACACTCCTGGTTAGCACACACTCCTGGTTAGCACACACTCCTGGTTAGTACACACTCCTGGTTAGTACACACTCCTGGTTAGCACACACTCCTGGATCGTACACACTCCAGGTTAGCACCCACTCCTGGTTAGCACCCACTCCTGGTTAGCATGCAGTTGTTACTAGCACACACTCCTGATCACTGTAGGCCATTTCTTAGTATCTTTTTATCTGTTCCCGTTAGATTGACCAAATACAATATTCCCAATGGTCGAGCTGTCGTGATTTCTATTGGACAGGTAATTTGCTCAGGGTGTTGTATGAAGTACTAACTAGAAAACTACATCATCTCTTCTCCTATTCTATCTGCTATTCACTCCCTTGTGCTCTCCCTCACTCACTCACTTACTTGTCTAGTCTCTCCCTCCGTCTCTTGCTATCCCCACGCATTCTTTTCCACCTACTGTGACACCTCCACTTCTCCCTCCAATCCCCACCTCCACCTTCACCTTCACCTCCACTTTCCTTGTCCCCCACCTTAATCCCTCATTCTCTCCCCTACAGCTGCTAGCTGTCCCAGCCAACATTGCTGTGTTCTTGGCTCCTTTGTTCAGTCCAGGGAATGCCAATGTCTCTTATGGGATGCTCTTCCTGGCCTACCTCACAGCAGAGACATGGCTTGGGCCTGCTGCTGCCCTTGTGCAGGTTGGTTTCCTGTCACATGATGGTCATGTGATTGTCATGTGCTGTACCCATTGGTGGTTTCCTGTCACACATTTGTCTTGTGACATCACATTGATTGGCTTGCTGTTACATGATCATCATGTGATATTCATGTGATATTATCCCGCATACCAAAGGACATCACCAAGCCTTCCATGAGGACAGTTGGGTCAGCTCTGTACGTTGGAGTCATTACAATAGTAGCCAGTGTTGGCCCTCTTCTGGTGAGCTGGACTGCATCATGGGAGAGAAGAAATGGGGAGTGATGAAGTGGGGAGAGGAAGAGAGGGGGGAAGGAGAGAGGAAGGGAGGGGACAGAGGAAGGGAGAGGGAGAGAGAGGGGAGAAAGGCAGAGGGACATGGAGGGAAAGGGAGAGGGGAGGAGAGGGAGAGAGGAGAAAGACAGAGGGATGAGGAGGGGAGAGAAGTAGAGAACACCAAAATCATCCAACATGCTCTATGATTTGACTATATTTTTCTGGGGATCATTCATCATAATAGTACCGTATTTCTCCTAATTTTTCATCCTTATTATTCGTCATCCTCTCATAAGTGTCTAAATGTGCTCTAATTTCAGACGAAACAGGCCGTGCTCTGATTATCCGTCAGTTGCTCCAATTATTTGTTAGCTGGGTGTTTGCTCTAATTGCTCTAATTATTCGCATGAAAGAAGAAATATCAGCTGCTCATTCTCCGTGAAATGACTAATAAGAATGGAATTTTCAACTTTAGGAACCCTTTCAATGTAACTTACCACTTTCCTTCTTAAAAGTCAGTCATTTGCTGATTTCTGGGGTCCACAGGTGTTGATAGATGTGATATCCGCGAATAAGCTAGATCACGTAAGCTATAAGTTGCCATTTTTTCTCGTCTTAATTAATTTGTCTTCCGCTCTAATTATTCATCCATTTGCTCTAATGTTTCGTCAGCATCAGCCAGCATTGCTAAGCAGTTCTAAGTGATGGAATTTTTGCCAACTTTGCTCTGACAAAAAATTAGAAGGAATACGGTACACTGAGATTAGAAGGAATACGGTACACTGAGATTAGAAGGAATACGGTACACTGAGATTAGAAGGAATACGGTACACTGAGATTAGAAGGAATACGGTACACTGAGATTCACGCAATAGTCCCACAACCTCTGTATTCTGGCAATTTCCTCTGTTTTGCCATTGAGTGTCGGATTATAGTGAGTTACACTTTGTTCTGTACATGCACCCACTCAGGTCCCTGCGTTCTTCAGCCAAGGGGGAGAGTTCGACGAGAAAACAGGTCACGGGGTCAGGAACGGACTGCTGCTTACCGTTCCCGTCATCTATTTTGTATCCTCCATTTTGTTTGCCATCCTGGGTGTGGTCGTGTGGGTGGGGTACAGAACGGGGAAACTAAAGAAAGACTACGCAGAATTTGATGACGAGACGGAACTCATCCGTGAAGCAGACTAGCTGTTGTGAGGCCTCTCTTTCTACCACACTGTTGCCGTATGCCACAAACATGCAAATTTTATTTTAGTTATATTAAAATTGAAGATTATTATCATTATTATTGTATCATTTAACCCCTAACCCACACAGAATGTCTGAAAATACTTGTATATTATGTACACATTTTCAACGGATTGCTATACCTTGCCTTGCTGGATTGGAGTACAAGTTGGTTTTACTCATACAGTATGTTTGGCACCTGTGATGATATCCTCTTTGTTGAATTATCTGCATGTGTCTTAATGTGCACAGTGTTGCAGCAAGACCTCACTTATCACCCATGTCCAGTTCCCTCACTTTAACTCCACAATAGATTTTATTCGAACAAATCTGCACTAGTCCTACATAAACTACTGCTCCCTCACTAATCCAGTTCCCTCACTTTATCTGCAACTTCGTCCAGAACGGATGTGTGCGGATAAGTGATGGCTCAGTGCATGTGTGCGTAATAATCATGGAACCTTTTCGGATGCTCCAGGTCGGGAGCCGCAAGTAGGTCTGTTGAAATAAAATTAGTAGAGGTTTCCGCTATTCAGAACGTGCACATGTATATACTGTGTGCAGAACAATCCACATCAGTGCACACACACACAGAGAGACTAGTGTCAACTAATCGAGAGGTTGTATTTTAACGCAGGTATGTTATGGCACTTTTCGCCAAAAAACAAAATGGCTGCCTCTTACGAATGCCTCTAATAAAACGCTTTGTTTTCTCTTCCTACAGTCGCAAAGACTCAAGAAACCATCTAGATAGTATTATGAACATTTGCATTTTGTGCATTGGCAATTTAAAGAGCCAAAACCTGTTGTACGTGTTGTATATGGTCGATTTTTAAACTATACCAAAATAAGCAAAAATCGCAAAAGGCGCGGTTGAAGAAATCTGAATTTAAACACCCAAGTGTATTCAGAAGACAGAACATGTCCTAATCTTACTTTTCGCCCATGGGGAAAACGCTGCTCCATTCCACGGCTGTTATGTATAAGGATTTCTGCTCAAAAAGACACAAAAAGATCGGCTACAGCAACAAATGGCTGCGCATAAGCTGAACGGAAGGGCCGACCATCTTCCCCATGGCGGAATTTGAAGTTCAGTCCTTTAGAGATAATCTGACAAAGTTTTAAGGGTCTAGGTAGAGATCTAGACCCGCGCCTTTTTCGCCATAAAATCCTTGTGGACTGGAGTGCTTCTTTAGGCATTTGTCACATGATATCACATGTCCACGAAGGCAAACTCTTCAAATACTCGCGCGTATTAGCCTATGATGACGTATAATTGTCGTGTTTAAGCTGTGGTCACATGGCCTGACCGTGATAAACTGTGTGAGGCGTAATAATCTAATCGCATAGCTTGTTAAACCACAAAACGCCCCCTTTAGCCTCAATTCTGCCATAACATACCTGCGAAGAGTGTTACATGTGTGTACATTTTCATGCACATTACAGACATTCACTGACTGCATTAAACATGTAATATATATGCAAATGCCAAATCCAAACACAAATTATAGGCACATAATTGCAATTACCTATATCAGAACAAATAACATTAATAGTTGTTGCAAATTGATATTCACAATGTACTTTGATCATTGGTAAAAGTACTTTTTAGAAATTAGTTACAATTTCTTCATTACCAGGTTTCCTCCTGCTATGAGAATGGAAATGGGAGTGGGAATCATGAATATTTGGGAGTAGCTTGTCCAGTCATCAACCTGTATATCTGGTAAGGCATGGTTTTGATTTGAATCTGAAATGGGAATAGAAAGGCAAACAGATCTGAAATGGAAATAGAAACAGTCAAATGGAAAATAGGTGTTAAATTTGTACCGGAAACACTACACAACACAACATAATAAATCTCTTCATCTCAAGTTAAAATACAAATAAATGTCAACTGCTGGCTGTAGCGAAAAAAGCATTTTACAAATTGGAGAGAAAAAATGGCAACAGAAGTATTATGATAGCTACATTGGCACAACAATCTGGGCCAAATTTAACATATCCAATAAATAAAATTCTGCTAATCTGACAACGAGAGATTACCTTTCTCAGAGTAAACAGATTTGATGATTGGCTTAATGCCTTTTTTCAGTGAAATTAACGCATAATATGATATTAAGTCTATTTCATTTTATTACTTATTAAAGTGAATGTATTCTGTACTTATAAATAATTATGATATAGATGAGCATTGTGCAGGATAATATAATATTAAAAATCACCTAGCACTACTTTCACAACAATTAAACCGATTGAAAAAATAAGTGAAAATTAAACATCCGAAACAAAATCAAGATTCCACCGATCCACAGCATCAAATGTGAGGAGATAGCATTGTTAAGCACACAAAAGAGTGGTGTATTGCGATGAGCGGCGTATTGCGACACAGAAGAGTGGCGTATTGCGGCACAGAAGAGT
This sequence comes from Halisarca cf. caerulea, assembly GCA_963170055.1. Lineage (NCBI taxonomy): Eukaryota > Metazoa > Porifera > Demospongiae > Chondrillida > Halisarcidae > Halisarca > Halisarca cf. caerulea. The sequence continues at coordinate 267,298 of CAUJGJ010000085.1, forward strand.
GGTGTATTGCGACGCTATCTCACGACTCACATGTCCAATGGTGGTTTGCAACATGCGTACAACGTTGTCATGGGGAACGTTCACCACACTGCAACCGTTGAGCTCGATGATCTGATGGCCCACTCGAATACCACTTCGATCAGCAATGGTGCCTCGATACAAGCTATTTACCTGAAGAGAAGACATAAAGAGTTGAATATTTCATTTTTTTGGAATATAATATATGTGTGTGTGTGTGTGTGTGTGTGTGTGCACATTCGTACATGTTTTCGTACGTGCATGTGTACATACGTACATAGATAAATGTATCCATATACACACTGTACACATACACACACACACACACACACACACACACACACACACACACACACACACCATTCCATTCCTCACACAGAACCCGAGGCTGTACTTGACATCAGGACGGTACAGTTTGAGCTCCATAACTGGTGGGCAGTGAGCAACAACCATCTTTACCAAACCCAGCAGTTTGGCCCTCTACAAACAGAACAGAAAGAACCAAAGTTACAGTTATCGTTGTTGTTTTTATGGTAACCTTTCAGCCCAAGGCTGAAGACACAGACATACGTACACACGCATGCACACACACACGCACACACACACACACACACACACACACACACACCTTGACATGCCATATACATGTCTTCACAGGCAAACCAACAAAGTTCACTCCATTGAGTGAAATGATGTGGTCCCCAACATTGAGAAGACCGGATCGCTGCGCTGATCCATTCTTGCTCATTGCTGCAATCACACATGAGGGAATGGGGGAACCGAAACCTGATTCGATCAGCATCACCCCCAGAGGCTCATTCTTCTTCTTTGGGAACACAATCTAAGAGCAGAGAGAGAAACTGAAGACATTGATACAAGCTGAATCTCTCCGACTGCAGAAGATTAGGGATCACATCATCAGTCACATGGTCATCTGTATGAAGACATGTGACTGCCATACTGAAGTCACATGACTCATACACTGCAGTCATGTGGGTGTCATGCTGCAGTCATGTGACTGGCATGCTAAAGTCACATGAAACAAATCCAAATGTGCAATATTACACAATACCTCCTTGGTTTTCTGAGTGTCCTTCAAACACTCAATCTCACTGGAAACCTGCTCCTGTGCTCGAAGGATCTTATCATAGTCATCAATCTCAGTGGGTGGTTCCGTCAGGTTGTGTGCTCGAAGGTAGTTTCTGTATGCTTCGTGAAAGAGCTCACCAATATACCCAGAGATCTTATTGGCCTGAAACAAATACAAAAGAGCATGAAAATGGAGTAACACGGCCAAATGCCACGTGGTGGGGAATTTTTAAGGGGTAAAAAATTTGTGGTTCCTATGGTTGGGAAGGAAATCACAGAATATTATTTACTCACAAAAAGTTAGGTTTACTGTAAGTTTTAATTTCCTTCTGGCACGAACCACAAATTTTCTACCATGAATAATCCAAATTTTTAGCATCCACGAAAAATTAACCCCTTGAAAAACTACCCTCTACGCGGTACTACAGGGAATTTTCGTTAAACTGCCACAATTCGTTTTGAAAAATGTTGGGAGTTTGGCGGATTATCCAAAACAATATGTACCCTTTTAATCCATTCATGCACAAAATTGATGGCGGATAAAGCAGTAGCGGATTAATAAAATTCACTGTAACTAACACTTGATATTTAAACCCTGCAATTCATGTACAAGTTCCCCCACATCAAATGCACAAGTGAACAACCTCTCACCTCTGCTGTCTGGAGAAGATGACATCGCATTTTCACTAATTTAGGTTCGCCGATCTGTGTGGGTGGGGTTATGTCGGTGGGTGTTCCCGTGAGAATTCTTCGCATTAAAATGATGAGAAGATTTTTACAATCCGCAACGAACCCTATGGTGACCAGCGGATGGTTCATCAGTTCGTCACCAGTGTCCATGTGCACAATGCGGATTCCGTCAATACTGACCTCCAGGGAGACCGGGACCTTGGGCTGAGGCTCTCCCTCAGGTTGCTATAGAGGGTATGAAACTCTTGCGTGAACATCATCACTCAGTCCCCACCTCACACATACACGCCTCACTCTGTCCCCATCTCACATACATGCCTCACTCTGTCCCCACCTCACATACACGCCTCACTCTGTTCCCACCTCACACACACACACACACACACACACACACACACACACACACACACACACACACACACACAGACACACACACACACACACACACACACACACACACACACAAACACACACACACACAGAAAGAGAGAGAGAGAGAGAGAGAGAGAGAGAGAGAGAGAGAGAGAGAGAGAGAGAGAGAGAGACAGACAGACAGACAGACAGACAGACAGACACACACACACACACACACACACACACACACACACACACACACAAGAACACAACTCAAGTGCTCCAACGGCAAACCTTTATAGACTCAATGACTTGTTCTGTTTGAGAATATCTCTCTTCTTTGGTGGGCATCTCCGGTGAGACAATAATGGTGGATCCCAAGTAATCAACCGCATACGTGGTCACCTTTGGAGGTGGTGGGACCTCCAGTGACTGAGCTGTGAAACAGTGATATAAACAGACATTTAGAATTAACATGTAATGAGTAATTTCCAAAGGGTAAAAGATTACAATTTTCATGGTTGGGAAGAGAACCACAAAATATTCACTCATGAAAGTTAGTATCGGGAAGTTTCAATATCCTTCTGACATGACCACAAATAACCCAAATTTGTAGCATCCATGAAAATTTTACTCCTTGAAAAAAATACATCTTATATTATGGTAAATACAGTGGAACCTGTCTATTGCGGTCACCATTGGGGCAAATTTTTTTGACTGTTATAGACAGGTGGCTGCTTTAATGAGGTGGAATGCCATACATTACTGCTGATTCGGAGAAGAATTAGTGGCTGGTATAGACAGGTGGCTGCATTACACAGTGACCACAATAGACAGGTTCCACTGTATAATCAAATTGGGAAACATTCTACAACCTTTCAAGGTTTTCTGGGGTAAAGCACTTCTGCAATCCATTGAGACTACATGGCACCAAGTGGATGGTAGCCAGTGACCCTTGTCCAATGTTCGATAACTGACTCAACACTGGAAACATTGTGTGAACATGGAATGACTGTACTCTGCTACACATGAGCAGTCCTGCTCAATAGGGTAGTCTAGCTTGGCTGACCCCTTTCCGCCATTTTGTTGGGACAGAAATGTTTTGAAGGAGACCATACTGTACCCCCTTTCTCCCACCTGATAAAATGGCAGAAAAGTGTCAGCTACAAGCTAGACTTTCCTACAGATTCAGTACACTGATCTGCACATCTGTGTGCTTATGAACTTATAAACACAATTTGTCCATCGTATGTAAATGGCAGTGTGTGTGTGTGTGTGTACACATGTGCATGCGTGCATGCATGCATGCACACGTGTGTGTGTGTACGTGTGTGTGTGTGCATGCATGCATGCATGTATACGTGTGTGTGTGTGTGTGTGTGTGTGTGTGTGTGTGCAGAGCTCGAAAATGCAACCGGACATCGGACATTTTCCAATCATTTTCAGTAAATGTCCGGATGTTATTAACTTTGTCAGGACATTGTGTCTGGTCAAAGAAAGTGTTTATGGCTGTAGGAGGCTGTCATAGCTCAGGTGACAGATTTGTGGTCTGTCACTTTCTGTTATTAATTAGGTAGTGGCACCATAGGATAGAAGCAGATGTTTAGTAGCCCTGCAGTTCTAAACAGCCTCTCCTAAGTGTATATGGACACTGGTGCTTTAGAAGCCAGTTGCACAAAGCCTTTTCACTTACACTGAAAGCAATGCTATTGTTTTGGGACTGGGAAATGCTAAATTGCTACTGCATATAGTATGAAAATAACGGAAACTGCATATATATGCTGGCTTGCAACTGCATACATGGTAGCAAGGAGTAACTAGCAAAGTATGTGATTGCTATAGTCAAACTATCATGTCCAAGCAAATTTTAAATGTCCGGGCATTCTGGAGTTTGTCAGGACATGTTGTCCAGACACCTCCAAAAAGTTATCGTGAGCTCTGGTGTGTGTGTGTGTGTGCATGTGTGTGTGTGTGTGTGTGTGTGTGTGTGTGTGTGTGTACGTGCGTGTGTGCGTGCATGCATGCATGCATGCATGCGTGTGTGTGTGTGTGCGTGTGTGTATGTGTGTGTGTGTGAGTTTGTGGGATCTGAGGAGTAGGCAAAACGCACCAGGGGATGATTCCTCAGTGGGTGTTTCATCTCCAGAGACAGAACTATCATTCTGGTCTGAAGAGTTCTGTTCCTTGCTGTGCTCCTCACTTTCTGGTGGTCCAACCGTTTCGGAAAGTTGTTCGCTCGACAACCCTCCCCCCTCTTCGCCCGTAACTGTCTTCTGCTCCAGACTATGTTTAGAATCGCTAGAAGATATCATGTCTTCGTCTTCCTTAGAAGATTCGACGGGTTCTTTCCCTTCCTCTCCTTCTAACGGGCGACTTTCTTCACTAGTTTCATTCTCCGAACGCTCGCCCTCTCCTGGCGGCTGTACCGCTTCCAAATCACCATCGTTTTGTATTCTATTACCTCCCTCTTCCAATTCTTCGTGCTTTTGGATCAGCTCTTGGTCTTCCTTATCCGACGTGATGACCTGCTGGTCCTTCTGTGTGTTGTTGTCGGTCTGATCTGCAAGAGAATGTCCATCATTGTTGATAGGCGAGGGTGGACCGCTAGCCGTACCAACATCCCTTTTGGTCAACGAATCATGAGGATTTAATTCAGAAGAACTTGTTTCTTTCACTGCATCAATTTCTTTACCGCTACTGTTCTCTCCATTGGGATCAGATGGATTGGAATTCGTGTCCTCTTTCTGAATCAATGCGACTTCATTGCGTCCAGTATTCTCGACTTCCTCAATGTTTTCCTCCTTCTCTTCGCAGTCAAGGATTTCAGCGTTGCTTTGGATCTGAAGAGAACCATTGCTTTCGCCACCAATCGGAGTCGGGCTGACCGTTGAAGAATTTTCAATATCTCCAGCTTCGGTGGCCATTTTTAATCTATGCCATTACAATTATGTATCAACCTTTACGTATACCATTGTGTTACAAAGCTTTGAAACTTCTACAGTGTACCCCTCTAATCCAGACCCCTGAATTACAGACACCCCTCTATTAAGGACACATGCAACTGGAACCAAACGATTCACTATGCTTTGCCATAGTACATCTTCAACTCCTATAGCTGAAATGAGCTCGAAGACACCTCAATAACCTACAGGGCAACTCTTTCTGATCCCAAGGTGTCCAGAATAGAGGGTCCCTTGTATTATAAATTTGCAGTAAGAAACTGTCCAAACTGCTCTATGTGGTGCATGGACGTCCGCCCAATGTCACAGAATTTTACCAGAATCTGTGCAATATCATGTTAAAAATGTTTTGGTCTCATACAAATTAACACCACTACTCCCACTACAGCAACCCACTTGAAAAAAGAAAATGGTACTGGTACATTTTCAAAAATACTAAACATACATGGTACACACACACACACACACACACACACACACACACACACAATACAAATTAGTTCAACCGCTGCTCTTTACACAGACTCTCCCATTCAGCAACTCTCTTTCTTCTCTCTTCAATCTCCTCTTTAGTCAACAGCCCCTTCTCCTTGTCAATCTTTATTGTCCCAGATACATCATCAACGCCCTTCACAGAGCCAGTCACTTCAAGGACGCCATTTGCATTTATGGAAAACTTTACATCCACTTCAACTTCTCCACGTGGGCGAGGGGGGAGCCCCCGAATAGTAAACTTCCCCAAAAGACGATTGTTCTGTGTAAGCTTGTCCTCTCCTTCGTACACTTCAATGGTAGCTTTGGTTTGATTGTCTTCATTGTTGCGATACGTTCTCATGTGGCTAAACGGTATGGTTGTGTTGCGAGGAATGATGACACTCATCTTACCACCGGCAAGCTCAATGCCCAGGCTAAGAGGTGTGACATCCATGAGAGTGACTCCTTTTAGCTTCTCTGTCTTTTCCTCTATTGCTAAGCCAAGATTTGCACCATGGATGGCCGCTCCCATGGCAACAGCTTCATCAGGATTGATTCTCTTGCTTATGCTAACTCCAGGAAAAAACTCCTCCAAAATTTGTTGAATGCGAACAATACGTGTTGACCCTCCGATCAGCACCACCTCATCGATGGAATCCTTTGATATGCCAGCATCAGAGATAGCTCTCTGTAGAGGCTGTCTACACCGATCAAAAAGGTCCTGATTAATTTTGGCGAATTGCTCTCGTGTGAGAGACGACTCATAGTCTTCACCATCTACAAGACTGTCGACCTCAATTAGAGCTGATTCTGAATGCGATAGATTGTGTTTCAGCAACTGGCAATGGTCCCTTAGCTTTCGTGACGCTCTACCATTTCCTGATACATCACTTCCCGTCATATCTTTTATTTCCTTTGCAAAGTGATTTACTAGATTGGAGTCGAAATCCTGACCTCCGAGCTGCGTGTCTCCACATGTACTCAGTACCTCAAACACACCTCGGTCGACCGTCATTACTGTCACATCAAGAGTCCCGCCCCCAAGATCATATACCAGTAGAGTTTTGGCTCCCAAGTCACCTGTTCCACGCTCCATCCCATAGGCGAGTGCAGCTGCTGTAGGTTCATTGATAATGCGTTCCACGACCAGTCCTGATATTGTTGCTGCATCAATCGTAGCCTGTCTCTGTGCATCATTGAAGTAAGCAGGAACTGTAATGACGGCCTTTGTCACAGGTTTTCCGAGATAATCTTCCGCTGTCTGCTTCATTCGAACAAGAACATAAGCAGAAATTTCTTCAGGAAGAAGAACACGACTTCCACTCTCTCCCTCCGGGACAACAACTGCACAGTTGTTTTTGCGTTCTGTGACATCAAATGGCCAGTTCTTTAAACTCATGTAAATGCTTGGATCGTCCAGCTTTCTTCCTATCATCCTCTTCGCATCATAAATTGTGTTTTTTGGAAAACGAAGACCCTTGTTTCGAGCTGCTTCACCTGCAAAGATGCTTCCCTTTTGGAAGCACACCCAGGACGGAGTTGTGCGATTCCCCATGTTGTTGGCTATCACATTTGCTCGGTCATTTTCCCATACAGCAACACACGAATAAGTGGTACCCAAGTCTATCCCTATTATGGGACTGGAATCCAATGAATTATTTGGAACGATGGTGTCTTTTGGTACCACATCTTCCTCTGCACAGTCTATGTGCTCCACCTCATCCGTTAGCTGATCCTGCTTACTTTCGGCCATTTTGTCAGCATGAACGGTCACGTGAGGGAATTATTGCGTCTAAATCGCGGTACTTCTTCGTTTTTGGTGGCTGGAAAATGGCCGACAAGACATGTCCAGAAGTAAGATAATAATTGCTACCTTTTACCTAAGCACTAACTTCATGTCGTTATTGTTCTTGAAACAGACGTTGAATTTCCCTATAAAGCTTGTTGACTGGTTAAAAAGCAGTGGTTCCCTCAAGTATCCGCCATTTGAAAGAGGTAGGTCCTTTTCATTGTCTTTATAGGTCAGGGCGTAGATTTATCCCCCTTTTTGGCGATTGTGACGGTCCAATGTCTATGGTTGGGGTGTTGTGTTTTTAAGAACATGTCTTTGTGCATTGACATTGCTGCAGGTAGGCATTCGTCAGAGGGTGACCTGGATTCGCTGGAGACAGTGCTGAAGAAATTGGAGACCACCATAGCCGAGTCAGTTGTGCACACACGAATCAGTGTGTCCACAGTGGTGTGCATTGACATGCAGTAAATACATGACTAAGTACATGGCTGAATGTTGTATCCTGGTGTGTGGTCGAATTATGGGTGGATCAAAGGAAAAAGTGTGCTGACATTTGTGATGTAGCACAGGTCACTGATATACGCACACTTCCTAATTGATGTCATTTGATGTCAATTAATGGTGTAAGTGGCTGGAACTGATCATCTCTAGATGAGGCTGTACACACCAACAGTCAACAGTGAATGGCTGCCAGGATACAAATTAGTTATATCCTGTCCAGGTGTGCTGCAGCAGAGAAATACAGTGCTGATGACCTCGGTCAATCACATCAGCACTGTGCTTCTGCTGCAGCACACCTGGACAGGAAAAAGCTAATACTTAGACAATGTATAGTATGTGCAATCTATATAATCTATTACACGTACAGTGGTGTCTCGTTAAAGAAGGGGGCTGCATTTAGGAAGTGCCCTTTGATAGAGGTTTCACTGTATATATTATTATGAAAGTAATTTTATGAATTAAAGTATACATTAGCATTATACTACAGTGTGTGTGTGTGTGTGTGTGTGTGTGTGTGTGTGTGTCTGTGTGTGTGTGTGTGTGTGTGTGTGTGTGTGTGTGTGTGTGTGTGTGTGTGTGTGTGAGTGTAGGCATGTATGGGCATGTGTATGTATGTGTATGTGTGTGTATGTGTATGTGTGGGTGGGTGTGTTTGTGTGGGTGTGAATGTGTGTGTGTGTGTGTGTGTGTGTGTGTGTGTGTGTGTGTGTGTCTGTGTGTGTGTGTGTGTGTATGTGTGTGCATATGTGCGCATGTGTATGTATGTGTATGTGTGGGTGTATGTGTGTGGGTGGGTGTTTGTGTGGGTGTGAATGTGTGTGTGTGTGTGTGTGTGTGTGTGTGTGTGTGTGTGTGTGTGTGTGCATGTGTGCGCATTTGTATGTATGTGTATGTGTGTGTATGTGTGTGTGTGTGTATGTGGGTGTGGGTGTGTTTGTGTGTGTGTGAATGTGGGTGTGTGTGTGAGTGTGTGAGTGTGTGTGTGTGTGTACGCATGTGTGCGCATGTGTTTGTATGTGTGTGTGTGTGTGTGTGTGTGTGTGTGTGTGTGTGTGTGTGTGTGTGTGTGTGTGAGTACACACTGTTACATATCTGTGTTTGTGGATAACAATATGTGTTTGTGCTGTCTGCCTGTCTGTTGCAGACGTATTCACTCGATAGAGTGCGAACTTAAGGTGTTGAATGACTTTGTCATAAAGGATCGTCCGAGAAAGTGAGTGTAGTGATTATCGCAAGTCAAAGATGTGGTATGTGCTAACTGTCACTGTTCACTTTATTCTTATACTATATGTACGTTCTGTTTGTGAGGACTTCAGCATGTGTGTGTGTGTGTGTGTGTGTGTGTGTGTGTGTGTGTGTGTGTGTGCGTGTGTGTGTGTGTGTGTGTGTGCATGTGTGTGCGTGTGTGTGCGTGTGTGTGTGTGTGTGTGTGCTCACAAGTGCTTTTGTGTATACGTACATATATGTATATATATATATATATATATATATATATATATATAGTATATATCTCTAAGTATGTATGTATGCATACATATGTACATACATGTACAGTGCACCCACCATGCATGTGTGTGTCACTAATGTGTCAAAATGTGTGGTTTCAAACCGTTTCCCAGGCGACCACCTGTTGAGCCAGAGAAGGAGAGCAGTCAGAAAGCGACAGCTGTCGAGTCAAAACCAGCAAAGAAGAAGTCGAAGACCACTACCACCTCTTCTACCTCTACTAAGAATGAGGGGAAAGTGAGCTTCTTTGTGTTTGAATTGTGAGCAATACAATACTTTGTTTAATCCGTACATTGTTTTATGTAGCTACACCCCCAAGATGGGGAAAAACCAGTAATTAGCAAGTAAGTACATTGGTTCCTTGATATTACGCTTTCGCTTACTACTGGTGTGTGGTGTGAATCATAAAACTTGCTATCTGTGTTTACATAAGTGCATGTGTGTTCCCATGGTTGCCACTTAGAACAACCAGCAGCAAAAGCAGTCGAATTTCAGCCAAAGAGGACAGTCTGGAAAAGTTGTGGAATTCTGTGGATGCGTACTTTCAGGATATTGTTGAGGATGACCTGTTAGTACTGGAGGAGTTCTCTCATGTTGATAGCGGCTTGTTGGTTGTCCCTCCTCTGGGGAAGCACTACTCGGCTCAGTGGGCAGCCAAGGATCTGGAGAATGAGGACATTGCAGATGAGCTGTTTGAGAATGAGGAGAATGGTTAGAGGAGGGGCAGGGAGGGAGAGGGGAAGAGATGAGGGGCAGGGAGGGAGAGGGGATGAGAGTCAGAGGAGGAGCAGGGAGAGACAGAAGAAGAGGGACAGAGTGAGAGAGAGAAAAAGGAAGGGGGAGAGGGAGGGAGGTAGAGGGGGAGGAGAGAGAGAGAGAGGGAGGTAAAGGGGTGGAGGAAAGTGAGAGAGTGAGAGAAAGAGTGGAGGGGAGGGGAGAGAGGGGGAGAGCTGGAGTTAGGGAGGTAGTAAAGAATGATTAGAGAGAGAGGAAGAGAAGGGAGATAGAGGCATTGAGAGGGGAGGAGGGAGGGAAAACCTTGACAATTATTCCTACTTCTTCAGATGCTCCCTCGGACGCATGTGGACCACTCACAAGACGACTCTTATCAGTGAGTGACGAAAGTTGTTACATCTTCATAGCATACGTAGTTCATTTCCCCATCATCTCAGGCATTTGTGGATGAGGGGCTACCCGCTCGCTATCCTCTCCGCCCTGAGCCTGTCAAGACATCTGCTGTTAACCTACTCCAAAACTGTACAAATTACGAGACAATTGAGCAGCGACTGAAGGACGAGCTTGTTTCACTGGGCATTCTCAACAGCAAGGTGTGCATGTAACATTGTGCTCGTGTGGAGGTTCTGTTATCCAATGGGATTATGCTGTGGTCATGTGACATCAGCTCAATTGGATACTTGTGTGGGGGTCATGTGACATTCATGTGCAATTGTGTGGGGGTCATGTGACATTCATGTTGTGGGGTCATGTGACATTCATGTGCAATTGGACCCTTGTTGGAGGTCATGTGACATGCATACACATATTATCTAATGCGATGTACGTAATTATGTAGTGTTGTGACTTGATTGTCTGGCCGGATTGTTGGCAGTGGTACCTACATAGGTGTTTAATTAACTCAATTTACTTGTATACTTTAGACCATGGGACCCACAAAGCCCACAGATGAAATCCTAGAGGAGCTGGTTACGAAGCAGAGTGAACTGAAGTCTGTAGTAAGTCTTCTTTGCATTGCCCTGTATGGCGTGAGGTGTTGGCTGTAGGTGGCAGGAAATGTGTTTGAGACGAGCACATACGGAGGCATTGTGGAGTATGGATTCTGAACCTTGTGCTATTTGGAATCATGCACAATTGATTGGGGGCAGTCGGAAACTGTACCTGACAACAAGCAGGTTTCATCAGTGCTAGTGCAACGGATCACCTGGCATGACTTGTGCTGTGTGTACCAAACCCAGACTTCACAGTCAATGTGTCCAGACGTGTTTTCACAGCTGCCCCCATTGTTGTTCATGTTGTGCCTTCCCCACTCCTGTCCATGTTGTGCCCTCCCCACTCCTGTCCATATTGTGCCTTCCCCACTCCTGTCCATGTTGTGCCTTCCCCACTCCTGTCCATGTTGTGCCTTCCCCACTCCTGTCCATATTGTCCCTTCCCCACTCCTGTCCATATTGTGCCTTCCCCACTCCTGTCCATATTGTGCCCAGTGTAACCTCTCTAATCTAACAATCGATGAGACCTGAAAAAGCATCGGATTAAGAAGTTTTCAGGTTATTGGGATTCGTTGTAATGATTTCCATTGAAGTTTTGTGACATTTGTCTTGAGAGTGTTCTTCTCTTGAGAGTGTTCTTCTTACCAAAGTTTACCATACTGCTCCCTCGGGTAGGAGTGTGAATTGTCGGGTGATTGGTCATTTGTGCTAATGTTGTTATTGGTAATTGTCCTACCCATTTAGTCTTTTGTGTGCTTTGAATTTCACACTTGGGGTTGTTAATCATCATCCGCATGTTTGCCGACACCAATTGACTACTTATCTGTGTTGAATGTGTGTGTGTTGAGTGTGTGTGTGTTGTGTGTGTGTGTGTGTGTGTGTGTGTGTGTGTGTGTGCATGTGTGTACATGTATGTGTGTACATGTATGTGTGTGTGTGTGTGTGTGTGTGTGTATGTGTGTGTGTGTGTGTATTGAATGTACAGTAAAACTTACTTAGTAAGTACCTGTTTAGCACACACTCCTGGATGGTATGTTCTCCTCATTCTGTCCCTGTGTATACCTTATGTACATAAACCAACCCTGGTAGTAAGTACCTGGTTTAGTACATACTCCTGGATAGTGAGTACTCCTCATTCTGTCCCTGTGTATACCTCATGTACATAAACCAACCCTGATAGTAAGCACCTGGTTTAGTACATACTCCTGGATAGTAAGTTCTCCACACTCTGTCTCCTCCTATATATACAGTACATAAATCTGTCCCGATAGTAAGTACCTCTGGTAAGAAGCACTGATTTGTCTTCCCTCTGAGGTACTTACTAACCAAGTTCTGCTGTAGTGAGAAGTTTGTAGGTGTATTCGCATGAGAATGTTGTATGGATTGTGTGTGAAAGGGGCACAATGTAGGCACACAAAAGTCACAGCAGTTAGTCCACAGGATGACAGTACCATGTGGGGGGTAATTTTCAAGGGGTAAAACTTTCGTGGACGCAAAAATGTGAATTATTCCTGGTAAAAAGTTTGCGGTTCATGCCAGATGGATATTAAAACTTGCAATAATACTAATTTTCATGGGTAAATATTTTGTGGTTAAATTCCCTTCCTAACCACAAAAATCCCATTTTTTACCCCTCAAAAACTACCCATTACATGATACAGTGAAAGCTCTCTAAACCAAACCCTCTGTAATCTGGAACCCTCTCTAAACTGGACTTGTTTTCAAGTCCTGCTCTCTACATTTGCTGTGCATACAGAACCTCTCTAATCTGGAAACCTCTCCAAGCCAAACCCTTTCTTTGGTCCCGAGGGTGTTCAGTTTGGAGAGGTTGTACTGTGATTCCAAACAGGATGATCAATTTGATTTGTATTATCAATTTAATTCGGATTCACAGCAGCAGGACAGCATGTATCCACAGGCACTGTACATCCTGGGTTAGAAGTGGAGTGGAAACTGTGTTACAGTAGACGTGTGCTGTATTTCCTTTTAGTGTGAATTCAACAAGAAACGTCTCCAGCATGTGAGGGAGTTAGCTGTGAAGGAAATGAAGCGCCAAGAAGCTCAAAGACAGCTTGAGGAAGTAGACAGTGACATCATGAAGTCGCTGCATACATTACAGGTGGGGAAAACCCTGTGACAGACATGTATTATTGTCCGTACTCAAATGGGTGTGTCCACAAGTATTGACATGGGGATGTTTACAAGTATATAGAAGCCTCTATACCCTGACAATCTACGGTCACCAAACAGTGTGTTGGATGGTTGGATTATTTAGTGATTTCTAGTCAATTTCAGTACAGTGAAACCTCGAGACCTGCAATCCAACACTGCAATTCGACATCCTCTCTAATCCGACCATCTTATGAGGAACAGTCACCATATTCAAGTGTACGCTAACAGGGACTCTGTAATTTGAGAACCTTCTAATCAGACACTTTTTCAAGTCCCATTGAGTGTCGGATTAGAGCGTTTTAACTGTATAAAGATGTCACTGCACACGAGAGAATAAGGGATTCTGTAGTTGTCGGATTAGAAATATTCAAATCATTTTCCTGATTGTTCTTTTTGTAGAGCACAAAACAGAGAAGGCGTCACATTTCGGAGAAAGACAGAGACATGGCCAAAAGAGCACTCGAAAGACGAAAACAAATTCTCAGAACCTTAGAATCCCTCGAATAATAAAGATAATATATGTACATATGTATAATAATTATATATATGTAACTTAAATGTCTATTTATATTGCTATCCCTGTATACATATTGTTAGTAAGCTATAAACAGAAAATAAATGGTTAGTAAATACTCTAATACCTACAAGAAATAAAATCCAGCAACTCCATGCCAGTTTGCAAGTGTTGCACTTGACGGGACAGCAATAGCTGTGCATTTGGGTTGCCAGGTGCACAAGGGAAGGGGGCGGGGTTAAAAAACTGTAGCTACGTTGATGTATGCACTTCACAAAACAATCACTTCTTATTCAGGTCTTGAGGCGAGAGCTCCCTCTCCCCTTCTGCCATGTAGACCTTCATTGCTTTGTACAGAAGGTACACTCCAAACTTCCTCCGTTCAGAAGGACTCCACTTCTTTGAGACGTTGTAGAAAATTCCTCTTTTCTGATTTGTAAGGTTACCCACACCTGTGTGTGTGTGTGTGTGTGTGTGTGTGTGTGTGTGTGTGTGTGTGTGTGTGTGTGTGTGTGCGTGTGTGTGTGTGTGTGTGTGCGCGCATGTGTGCATGTGTGTGTGTGTGTGTGTGTGTGTGTGTGTGTGTGTGTGTGTGTGTGTGTGTGTCAAAGGTGTTCAATGCATGCACAACAATAGAGCATCAACAAATTTCAGTATAAACAATACATACGAACAGTTCAGTGCATAAGATACACCCAAACACGTGTACACATAATACAAGTACTAGATACACAGCGGACCCCTCTAATCCAGACCCTGAATTGGGGACACCCCTCTAATCCAGACCCTGAATTGGGGACACCCCTCTAATCCAGACCCCTGAATTGCAGACACCCCTCTAATCCAGACCCCTGAATTGCAGACACCCCTCTAATCCAGACCCCTGAATTGCAGACACCCCTCTAATCCAGACCCCTGAATTGCAGACACCCCTCTAATCCAGACCCTGAATTGGGGACACCCCTCTAATCCAGACCCCTGAATTGCAGACACCCCTCTAATCCAGACCCCTGAATTGCAGACACCCCTCTAATCCAGACCCCTGAATTGCAGACACCCCTCTTATCCAGACCCCTGAATTGCAGACACCCCTCTTATCCAGACCCCTGAATTGCAGACTCCCCTCTAATCCAGACCCCTGAATTGCAGACACCCCTCTAATCCAGACCCCTGGATTGCAGACACCCCACTAATCCAGACCCCTGAATTGCAGACACCCCTCTAATCCAGACCCCTGAATTGCAGACACCCCTCTAATCCAGACCCTGAATTGCAGACACCCCTCTAATCCAGACCCCTGAATTGCAGACACTCCTCTTGTATGAACACATGCCACTGGAACCAAATAATCCTCCATGTTTTGCCATAGTCCATCTTCAACCCCTGAAATGAGGGTACCTCAATCTGGATAAAAATCCATCCTGTAGTCTCCACTTTCCCTTAGCATGGTAGTAGAGGCATCCCCAGCACTGCTACACCATGCACATAGGACCAGGTGATGTGTAAAAATGTAGTGTACCCCAAATTGAGAAATTTTCACAACCAATAATATTCATGTTTTTCGCAAATTGACTCCACTCGGAATTTTTTTGGTCGCGAATATTTC
>CAUJGJ010000085.1:287700-295200 GCA_963170055.1 Halisarca cf. caerulea
CTGTTTGAAGTTCAGGTTTAGTAGGAAGTCTGTGTCTGTGATGTCTGGCTTTAGGGCAGTCTTCTGGTCTATATGAATGGAAACTCCCTAAGCAGTTTACCATGAATTGCTCATTCTTGTATAATAGTTTTGTTGAAATTGAAATGCCTTTATTTATATTCGCATGTCAGTGTGTGCATTTGACACACGTGCTGCAAAGTGTGTGCCTCTGTAGGGCCTACGGAGAGTCCTGTTCACCAGTGCTGCTGTAGGGCCTACAGGAGAGTCCTGTTCACCAGTGCTACTGTAGGACCTACGGAAAGTCCTGTTCACCAGTGCTACTGTAGGACCTACGGAAAGTCCTGTTCACCAGTGCTACTGTAGGGCCTACAGGAGAGTCCTGTTCACCAGTGCTACTGTAGGGCCAACAGGAGAGTCCTGTTCACCAGTGCTACTGTAGGGCCTACAGGAGAGTCCTGTTCACCAGTGCTACTGTAGGGCCTACAGAGAGTCCTGTTCACCAGTGCTACTGTAGGGCCTACGGAGAGTCCTGTTCACCAGTGCTACTGTAGGGCCTACAGGAGAGTCCTGTTCACCAGTGCTACTGTAGGGCCTACAGGAGAGTCCTGTTCACCAGTGCTACTGTAGGGCCTACAGGAGAGTCCTGTTCACCAGTGCTACTGTAGGGCCTACAGGAGAGTCCTGTTCACCAGTGCTACTGTAGGGCCTACAGGAGAGTCCTGTTCACCAGTGCTACTGTAGGGCCTACGGAGAGTCCTGTTCACCAGTGCTACTGTAGGGCCTACAGGAGAGTCCTGTTCACCAGTGCTACTGTAGGACCGACAGGAGAGTCCTGTTCACCAGTGCTGCTGTAGGGCCTACAGGAGAGTCCTGCTCACCAGTGCTACTGTAGGACCGACAGGAGAGTCCTGTTCACCAGTGCTGCTGTAGGGCCTACAGGAGAGTCCTGTTCACCAGTGCCTCTGTAGGGCCTACAGGAGAGTCCTGTTCACCAGTGCTACTGTAGTTTATGGTCAGTGAATGCATCCACAAAGCACCTCACTCGATCGCTTAACTCTTGGAGTGTACTGTTGTAGAGAAGACCATATGTACCTCTGTTCGCCAAATGCACACACAGTGAAACCAGTCTAATCCAACACTCAATGAGACTTGATGAAAGCTGGTGTCGGATTAGGGGTTGTCAAATTACAGAGTGACTATTAGCTTTCTTTGTTATGGGGACTCTACCTCATGAGGTGGTCAGATTAGAGAGAATGTCGGATTATAGAGGTGTCACTTTATGGGTAGTTTAGAGTAACTGCTAATGATTTTACTATCAAATTTGTGTGTGTGTGTGTGTGTGTGTGTGTTTTCTACAGTAGTTCCAACCCAGGAAAGTGGAAAATGATTTTAATTGTTGTGGCCTAAATACACACACACATGCACACACACACACACACACACACACACACACACACACACACACACACACACACACACACACACACACACACACGTACACACACACACACACACGTACACACACACACACACACACACACACACACACACACACAGACAGCAGTGAAAAATATAATTTTCTTGACTAGATCTGACAATATGTCAGAGCACTAATAGGAGTGGCCGGACATGTTCTGACGTTGAAATTATTAACATTTTGATGATCAACCCAAAATATACTGCATACTGTAATACTTAACGTAATACTGTACGTACGTATATTAAATCCTATCACAAAATCAATGAAACCGAAAGAAATGATTACAAAATAGAAGCAAAGTTGATCAGATTACATGCAACTGAACAACTATGCAATAGTCAGTACAGTAGGTAGTATCATTGAGCATCCATAAACCAATCATCCCAGTCATTGAGAGAAAACTCTTCTTTGTCAGCTTCAGTAGAAGAACATTCAATCCACACGTTCGAAAAATTCTTCATTCCGCGTATACTTTCTTCAAACTTACGGTAAACATCGCACCATACTGTAGCAATGATCGCGCGATCTTTGGAATCTTTATCGCACCTCAGCCATGTTAGTGTGCTGTGGTCTTTATCGAACTGTCCCTGCCACTTCTCAAACGTTGATACAGATACCCGACGCTTCTTGTTGCTACTACTCTCAAATTCTTTATTCTCAATGCTAGCTGACAAACGTTTCTGGCCGGCCATTTTGTCCTGTGCCACGTGCTTTGATTCGGCCACCCGTGTTTTGAGTCGGCAAATGGCCGATGGCCGAGCGTTATATTTTTCACTGAGACACACACACACACACACACACACACACACACACACACACACACACACACACACACACACATTGTGTGAGAGTGCTATACTTCACTGTTCTGCTGAATCAGCTGTTTTTGCCAAATATTTAATACTGAAGTGATCATGTCTGCTGTTCACTCTAGGTTGTGTCTTCCTACTGGGTATTGAGCATACTTTCTGCATGCATATACGTATGTATGTATGTATGTGCCCATCTTTCTTACTGAAGTGTGTGAAACCTGCAAATAGTCGGGTAAGGAGGGTTTCCAGATAAACTAGTGTCGGATTAATGACCTGCGACTGTACACATGTACATACGTGAGTGGTGAGTGGGTAGAGGTCTGGTTCACAAGACCGTATATACAATACCATATTAGATAATACCACAGTACAGCCTATCTTCCCTGACAAGCAGTTGACACAGATTGTCAGATATGTCGCTAGATTATCGCATTGGCCTTGTGCTCTATTGGGGCCTCTGCTCTGCTAATCGTTTGGAATGTGAAGAATCTGTTTGTCCTGCATCTGATTGGTGACTTCACCCCCAAGGTGGTCTCTGCTAACTCTTAACTGCCAGTGCAGCTAAGTGTATTTCCTGAAGTAGAAGTGTCTTTCCTACAGATAAGGAAAGAAGAAAGAGCTCTTTATCTTCTATGCAGTCAAGCTCAGTAAGTACCTGGGATAGTACACACTCCTGGATAGTACACACTCCTGGATAGTACATACTCCTGGATAGTACACACTCCTGGATAGTACATACTCCTGGATAGTACATACTCCTGGATAGCACACACTCCTGGATAGTACACACTCCTGGATAGTACACACTCCTGGATAGTACATACTCCTGGATGGTACACACTCCTGGATGGTACACACTCCTGGATGGTACACACTCCTGGATAGTACACACTCCTGGATAGTACACACTCCTGGATAGTACACACTCCTGGATAGTACACACTCCTGGATGGTACACACTCCTGGATAGTTACACACAGACCAGTTATTATTATTAGGCCCTTGGGCAAAAGCACAGATGGCATGCATACACAGTAAATCAAAGTGATTAACACTAGCAGTAAGTACATTTAAATAGTAGAAAACAAATTTAAAATTAAAGGAAAAAAAAAGAAAAGAATAATGGAGACTAGTAATTGAATAATAATGAGTTAGATTCTACATTCTGAGGTGGCCAGCCGCAGAGAATCTGGGGTGCAGGGAAATGTACCAGACCTTGATCCTCGGAGGCACACTCCTGGATAGCACACACTCCTGGATAGTACACACTCCTGGATAGTACACACTCCTGGATAGTACATACTCCTGGATAGTACACACTCCTGGATAGTACATACTCCTGGATAGTACACACTCCTGGATAGCACACACTTCTGGATAGCGCACACTCCTGGATAGTACACACTCCTGGATAGTACACACTCCTTGATAGTACATACTCCTGGATAGTACACACTCCTGGATAGTACTCACTCCTGGATAGTACACACTCCTGGATAGCACACACTCCTGGATAGCACACACTCCTGGATAGCACACACTCCTTCACCACTCCCCACCTCATGTACAGCACTCAAGATGATACTAATTGCAAGTAATGTAGGATTGGAAATTTATGCAATGTTTTTGATTATGCTATTTCAAAGAAAATTGCAAAATTTAAAATTGTGTAGTGTCTGTGGTGGTCAAATCACACACTATGTGATTTTTAGGGGCTGCCTGTGCCTATATTGTTTTCATTTGGACTTCTGGTGTGTAACGCTCGTCCGATATATATATATATATATATAATATGGAATTGAAGAAAAGTCTTATAATAGAGAATTTATATAATAGTAATAGAGAAGTATGAATTTATACAGGAATGAGTTATAGGAATTGTTTTGAAAACAATTGCCAAATATGACAATTGTTTTCAAAACAATCGTCCAGTTACAATAAACAGTATGTTCAATGAATGTTCAGCTGTGCACTTACCCTCCAATGCTTTGCAAGTGATTCGAGTGCGTGGGGCGGCAGCCCCCACGAGTTTTTAACTCGAATTACTTGTTACATTATACAATTATGGAAACCCCCCGTGGAGTATAATTCCAGAAAGTTCTATGTTATTGTCAAATGTGAGAAAATATGTTAATTTTAAATAAGAAAATAAGTGTAAAATAAGTGTTAATTTTACATCAAAATGATAACTATGTTCTTTTTGATTAGCCCTCGGAATTGAGTGAATCTGATCTGATTGCGTTGTTAAAGGAAGAGAATGGAAAGGAAGGAAGTCCTTTGGCCTCCGAAGCAGGGTCGGATGTTAGTTCAGACCTTTCTGTCAGTATATCTGGAATTAGTGACATTGTTGATCAGAGAGAGAATGATGTTGAAGGAATATTTGACCGAGATGAGGAAATAGCTACCATCCCATCATCACAGTCCATCCTCTCATTTGCTGATTCCAAGTTCGTCTCAACTGATCTTGACAAGAAGGTGGAGTTACGCATGTCCCCGGGGAAGGGACCAGCGTCTGAACCACCTGTGACTGTTGTTGAAGCATTTCAAGAGATCTCGCGGAAATACCCGGAACGCACTGCCTTGTGTGTCAAGCGTGTTGGGTTGTGGAAGACGTGGTCATACAAGAAGTATTATGAGGATTCTTTTGCAATGGCTAAAATGTTTGTTAAGGTGAGCACCTGCGGGATGGGCAGAGCTTGTGCTCATGTCACATGATTGTCACATTATTATAATATGATTATCACATGATCATCACATGATTATCACATGATTATCATATAATTGTTACATGATCATAAAAATTGCAAATTTTTCTTCTTGTTAGCTTGGCCTGGAGCCCTCCCATGGTGTGTGTATTATTGGGTTCAATTCTCCAGAATGGCTGATTGCCAATATGGCCGCCACAATGGCTGGGTGAGTAGTGCGTGTATGGGATTATGTGAATTGATGGGTAGACACCATATTGTATTTATGTATGCATCACACACACAGGTACGCACACACACACACACACACACACACACACACACACACACACACACACACACGCACATGCACATGCACACACACACAACACACACACACACACACACACACACACACACACACACACACACACACACACACACACACATATATATATACCTCTTAATCAGTTTCTACCTATCCCATCCTCTCCAGCGGTATACCGGTGGGGGTCTACATAAACTTGTCAGCTGAAGCTTGTGGATTCATTGCTGAGGACTGCAAGGCCAATATTATTGTTGTAGACAATGAACAGCAGTTGAACAAGATACTCTATGTAAGTGTGTGCGGGCGTGTATGTGTGTGTGTGTGTGTGTGTGTGTGTGTGTGTGTGTGTGTGTGTGTGTGTGTGTGTGTGTGTGTGTGCATGTGTGTGTGTGTGTGTGTGTGTGTGTGTGTGTGTGTGTGTGTGTGTGTGTGTGTGTGCATGTGTGTGTGTGTGTGTGTGTGTGTGTGTGTGTGTGTGTTTACGTGTGTGTGTGTGTGTGTGTGTGTGTGTGTGTGTGTGTGTGTGTGTGTGTGTGTGTGTGTGTGTGTGTGCATGTGTGTGTGTGTGTGTGTGTGTGTGTGTGTGTGTGTGTGTGTGTGTGTGTGTGTGCATGTGTGTGTGTGTGTGTGTGTGTGTGTGTGTGTGTGTGTGTATGTGTGTGTGTGTGTGTGTGTGTGTGTGTGTGTGTGTGTGTGTGTGTGTGTGTGTGTGCGCGCACACATGTGGGATGTATTGGTATGTTACAAACATGCATGCATACATTACATATGTACAGTATAATGACATCAGCTTTCCCTCCTCTATGTCTTTGCCTGTAGATACGCAATGAACTGCCTCATTTGAAGGCCGTCATTCAGTACATTGGACTCCCTCCTCAAGGGGAGGGTGTGTATGAGGTTAGGGTTTGTGTGTGCACATTGTGTACATGTGTATGTATGTATATGTGTATGTACATGTTATGTGTATGTACGTATGTACAGTACATGTGTATATATGTACATACATACGTATATGTGTGTGTGTGTACATGTGTGTGAATGTAAAATGTGTGTACTTTATGTATCATATCTGCTGTATGTGCTCCGTATTTTGAATGTATTGTACATGTACGTATATTATGTACCATTTGTGCTGTGTGTACTGTGTGTGCTGTGTGTACTGTGTGTACTGTGTGTGCTGTGTGTACTACGTGTGTGTACCGTGTGTACCGTGTGTACTGTGTGTACTGTGTGTGCTGTGTGTGTAGTGTGTACTGTGTGTACTGTGTGTACTGTAGTGGTCAAGAAGTCTGGCCATTGGCTATGAAGAACCATCTAATGAGGTGGAGAGGAGAATACGATGCTTACAAGCCAACAAGTGTTGCTCTCTCATCTACACCGTGAGTTAGGAGATGTATCTTGGTTGCTGGTCTGGTTGCCTTCAAGCTTGCCCATTATCTCTGTGTGTGTGTGTGTGTGTGTGTGTGTGTGTGTGTGTGTGTGTGTGTGTGTGTGTGTGTGTGAACAAGACTAACATAATATGTTACTGAATGTGTGGGACAGGTGTTGAGTCATTCACACAGCCCTTAAAGTGACAGGTGTGACTGTCTGACAGATGTGCTGTGTGTGACAGGTGTGACTGTGATAGATGTGCTGTGTGTGACAAATAGGTATACCTATGTGTTGGCAGTGTGTATGTATGTATGTATGTGCAATTGAGTCTTTGTAAGCTGATTAGCACCAGATTTATTTGCCTTTGATTGTGAATACAAGCTAATTGTGTTGTTACGTGAATCCTGTGTTGTATCACATTCCATTCCCTAAGAAACTGAAAATGAGCTGTTACATCATGCGTAGATGTGGGGGCACCTTTTTTGGTCGAAAATTTTTCACAGTTTAATATTATTAAAAGTAACCGGAAAGTTTGTCATTATTTATTAATGAACAGAGATGTAGATTATTTTGCTTAATATAAGATCTTGTAATCCATTGGGGATGTGGTATTGTGTCTCCTTACTTGTGTGGGTACTCGTGACTGTAGATGTATATGATTTCTCAACAGCTCACTTTTCCTGTTTTGTCTGATGTGTTTGTCTTTCTATAAAGGAAATGATGCACACACACACACGTGTGTATGTGTGTGTGTATGTGTGTGTGTGTGTGTATGTGTGTATGTGGCTGTGTGTGTGTGTGTGTGTGTGTGTGTGTGTGTGTGTG
>CAUJGJ010000085.1:305200-327700 GCA_963170055.1 Halisarca cf. caerulea
GAAAGGCACTTCAATTGATATTATATCAAGGGGGACCATTCCTCCTATGCCCTTTTGGTTCCCATAACTACGTATGGTATATACACATACACACCTAAATCCACATAAACACACACGTAAACACACATACACACACACACACACACACACACACACACACACACACACACACGTAAACACACACACACACACACACACACACACACACACACACACACACACACACACACACACACGTAAACACACACACACACACACACACACACACACACACACACACACACACACACACACACACACACACACACACACACACACACACACACACACACACACACACACACACACACACACACACACACACACACACACACAAACTTGGTCATCCCCTTGTGCGCCACTACTGTTGAGAGTCATTGATTTATACTTCAGGCTGTGAACGAGGCTCTTGACCAAACCAGGCTTCGTTGCTTTTAATCTAAGCTTAACGATGATACATTGCGTTGGACTCAGTGTAGGAAATCGTCACAAGCCAGTGATATGAGACAATTACAAGCGCGTTCTCTCAGGTTTCGTCCTGGCACAGCCTGATCTGTCCTTCTTCTCCGAAATATAAACTACAAAGGCCAGATTTGATGAAATGTCTCCAGCAAGACGTCGAAAGAAATGTCCATCTTCGGCGGACAGGTAGAGAAGATCCCATGGAAGCGTCTATGCACATCGTATTAGCGCTAGAAACCTTCCCGCGCATCGCTCACGTGCAAATCTATGCACAAGTATGTACTCCATACTTGGGTATAGGGACTATGGAAATAGGCTAACTATAAATAGCACTTAAGATAATATATTTTTCAGAAGGTCCGGGTGGAATGATCGCTAGCCCCGTGACTAGGTATTAGTGCTGAGGCTCAAGACCCGGTGTTCGAAACCGACTCCGGTCACTTTTCTTTCAGAAAAAAAAATTGCTCCTCAGTGGTCAGTTGCAATACCCCTGTACAAAGAATCGTATGGGGGGAGCTTTGGGTCTCGCGGCTGGTCTCCCACCTAATACTGATCATGTCTTCTCGAGATACAAGAGAATGAGTACTTCACTCTAGGGCTGGGGGTGGACCTCCTTTTTTTTTTTTTTTTTTTTTTTTTTTTACATTTTATAGGCTATTATCCCTTTACCCCGACAATCATTGATAAATCGATCCATTAAAGGTATCTATGAGTTTCGCAATTACAATTAAACAGAATTTAAATACTTTAATACACAGTCAACTTTATCTACAATGCAATGTCATGAATACAATTATAACAAATAAAATCCACTTGATCTGCTGCAGATTATAAATAATTGTGAACTAAAAGCAATGGTCCACTAAACATTATTGTATCAATTTCTCTAAACCAGTGACAAGAGTCAAAGTTCTGCAAACTCCTAGCTTCTTCTTAAGACATGGGACAGTCAATGGATGGTGCTATGAGGAGTAGCGGAGGGAGAAGGAGTTATTTCAGGATACAATTGCTACAACAGTCACTGCATGCACCTTGTAATACATCTACGTACACAACATACAAGCACATGTTATACATGGATGCATAACACTTCTCAAATACATATAGGCATGCATAATCAGAAGAAAATACTTGGGTGTGATCAAAATCCTGTTTTCACGCGTCATGTGTATGTGTACAGAATATAGAAAACTATGCATGAGTCTACAAAATGACAGTGTATCATAGCAATTGATACCTCCATATCATGCGTACATGTAGTTTTCCCACACATGCCTATATTATTGAATAAATATATTTACATGCATGGATGACCTACTCACCGACACTTGAAAGGGTGCGTATACCATGGGTGTAGGGATATTATTCAGGAAGGGGGAGGGGGCACTTAGATTAAAGGCAACAATACACAGTTGTAAAATGCACGCACACACACACACACACACACACACACACACACACACACACACACACACACAAAACAAGTAATTCAAGTTAAAAACTCGTGGGGGCTGCCGCCCCACACGCTCCAATTACTTGCAAAGCATTGGAGTGCAAGTGCACAGCTGAACATTCATTGAACATACTGTTTATTGTAACTGGACAATTGTTTTTAAAACAATTGCCATATTTGGCAATTGTTTTTAAAACAATTCCTATAACTCATTCCTGTATAAATTCACACTTCTCTATTACTATTATATAAATTCTCTATTATAAGACTTTTCTTCAAATCTATATATATATATATATATATATATATCGGACGAGCGTTACACACCGGAAGTCCAAATGAAAACAATAACGTTTTTTAGGGGCTGCCTGTGGCAGCCCCTAAAAAACGTTTTCCTCGGGTTTACAGAATGAGTATACATAGGGACTCATCTTTGGTAAAAAGTTAAAAACAAAGGAATGAATTACTTATCCATACTCATTGTAAGAGATACAATGTCTCAATAACTCAAGAAAAGGCACTTCAATTGACATTATTTCAAGGGGGACCATTCCTCCTGTGCCCTTTTGGTTCCCATAACTACATATGGTATATATATACACACCTACATTAACAAAAACACACATGTAAACACACAAACTCACACACACACACACACACACACACACACACACACACACACACACACACACACACACAAACACACACACACACACACACACACACACACACACACACACACACACACACACACACACACAACTTGGTCATCCCCTTGTACGCCACTACTGTTGAGAGTCATTGATTTATACTTCAGGCTGTGAACGAGGCTCTTGACCAAACCAGGCTTCGTTGCTTTTAATCTGAACTTAACGATGATACATTGCGTTGGATTCAGTATAGGAAATCGTCACAAGACACAGGGACGAGACAAGCGCGTTCTCTCAGATTTCAAGTCGTCCCGGCACAGCCTGACCTGTCTTTCTTCTCCGAAATAGATTACAAAGGCCAACACATCTACGTACACAACGTACACGCACATGTTATACATGGATGCATAACACTTCTCAAATACATATAGGCATGCATAATCAGAAGAAAATACTTGGGTGTGATCAAAATCCTGTTTTCACGCGTCATGTGTATGTGTACAGAATATAGAAAACTATGCATGAGTCTACAAAATGACAGTGTATCATAGCAATTGATACCTCCATATCATGCGTACATGTAGTTTTCCCACACATGCCTATATTATTGAATAAATATATTTACTGCATGGATGACCTACTCACCGACACTTGAAAGGGTGCGTATACCATGGGTGTAGGGATATTATTCAGGAAGGGGGAGGGGGCACTTAGATTAAAGGCAACAATACACAGTTGTAAAATGAACGCACACACACACACACACACACACACACACACACACACACACACACACACACACACACACACACACACAAACACACACACAAACAAACACACACAGCAGACATACACACACATGCATGTATGCACACACACACACACAAATGCGCGCGCGCCCGCACACACACACACACACACACACACACACACACACACAAAAACGTTTTCCTCGGGTTTACGGAATGAGTATACATAGGGACTCATCTTTGGTAAAAAGTTACAAACAAAGGAATGAATTACTTATCCATACTCATTGTAAGAGATACAATGTCTCAATAACTCAAGAAAAGGCACTTCAATTGACATTATTTCAAGGGGGACCATTCCTCCTGTGCCCTTTTGGTTCCCATAACTACATATGGTATATATATACACACCTACATTAACAAAAACACACATGTAAACACACAAACTCACACACACACACACACACACACACACACACACACACACACACACACAAACACACACACACACACACACACACACACACACACACACACACACACAAACTTGGTCATCCCCTTGTACGCCACTACTGTTGAGAGTCATTGATTTATACTTCAGGCTGTGAACGAGGCTCTTGACCAAACCAGGCTTCGTTGCTTTTAATCCGAACTTAACGATGATACATTGCGTTGGATTCAGTATAGGAAATCGTCACAAGACACAGGGACGAGACAAGCGCGTTCTCTCAGATTTCAAGTCGTCCCGGCACAGCCTGACCTGTCTTTCTTCTCCGAAATAGATTACAAAGGCCAGTTTTTGATGAAATGTCTCCAGCAAGACGTCGAAAAATTGTCCATCTTCGGCGGACAGGTAGAGAAGATCCCATGGAAGCGTCTATGCACATCGTATTAGCGCTAGAAACCTTCTTCCCGCGCATCGCTCACGTGCAAATCTATGCACTAGTATGTACTCCATACTTGGGTATAGGGACTATGGAAATAGGCTAACTATAAATAGCACTTAAGATAATATATTTTTCAGAAGGTCCGGGTGGAATGATCGCTAGCCCCGTGACTAGGTATTAGTGCTGAGGCTCAAGACCCGGTGTTCGAAACCGACTCCGGTCACTTTTCTTTCAGAAAAAAAATTGTTCCTCAGTGGTCAGTTGCAATACCCCTGTACAAAGAATCGTATGGGGGGAGCTTTGGGTCTCGCGGCTGGTCTCCCACCTAATACTGATTATGTCTTCTCGAGATACAAGAGAATGAGTACTTCACTCTAGGGCTGGGGGTGGACCTCCTTTTTTTTTTTTTTTTTTTTTTTTTTTTTTTTTTTTTTTTTTCATTTTATAGGCTATTATCCCTTTACCCCGACAATCATTGATAAATCGATCCATTAAAGGTATCTATGAGTTTCGCAATTACAATTAAACAGAATTTAAATACTTTAATACACAGTCAACTTTATCTACAATACAATGTCATGAATACAATTATAACAAATAAAATCCACTTGATCTGCTGCAGATTATAAATAATTGTGAACTAAAAGCAATGGTCCACTAAACATTATTGTATCAATTTCTCTAAACCAGTGACAAGAGTCAAAGTTCTGCAAACTCGTAGCTTCTTCTTGATCACGTGGGACAGTCAATGGATGTGCTGTGAGAAGTAGTGGAAGGAGAGGGAGTCATTTCAGGATGCAAATGCTACAACAGTGACTGTATGCACACTATAACACATCTACGTACACAACGTACACGCACATGTTATACATGGATGCATAACACTTCTCAAATACATATAGGCATGCATAATCAGAAGAAAATACTTGGGTGTGATCAAAATCCTGTTTTCACGCGTCATGTGTATGTGTACAGAATATAGAAAACTATGCATGAGTCTACAAAATGACAGTGTATCATAGCAATTGATACCTCCATATCATGCGTACATGTAGTTTTCCCACACATGCCTATATTATTGAATAAATATATTTACATGCATGGATGACCTACTCACCGACACTTGAAAGGGTGCGTATACCATGGGTGTAGGGATATTATTCAGGAAGGGGGAGGGGGCACTTAGATTAAAGGCAACAATACACAGTTGTAAAATGAACGCACACACACACACACACACACACACACACACACACACACACACACACACACACACACACAAACACACACACAAACAAACACACACAGCAGACATACACACACATGCATGTATGCACACACACACACACAAATGCGCGCGCGCCCGCACACACACACACACACACACACACACACACACACAAAAACGTTTTCCTCGGGTTTACGGAATGAGTATACATAGGGACTCATCTTTGGTAAAAAGTTACAAACAAAGGAATGAATTACTTATCCATACTCAAGGAAAGGCACTTCAATTGACATTATTTCAAGGGGGACCATTCCTCCTGTGCCCTTTTGGTTCCCATAACTACATATGGTATATATATACACACCTACATTAACAAAAACACATGTAAACACACAAACTCACACACACACACACACACACACACACACACACACAAACTTGGTCATCCCCTTGTACGCCACTACTGTTGAGAGTCATTGATTTATACTTCAGGCTGTGAACGAGGCTCTTGACCAAACCAGGCTTCGTTGCTTTTAATCCGAACTTAACGATGATACATTGCGTTGGATTCAGTATAGGAAATCGTCACAAGACACAGGGACGAGACAAGCGCGTTCTCTCAGATTTCAAGTCGTCCCGACACAGCCTGACCTGTCTTTCTTCTCCGAAATAGATTACAAAGGCCAGTTTTTGATGAAATGTCTCCAGCAAGACGTCGAAAAATTGTCCATCTTCGGCGGACAGGTAGAGAAGATCCCATGGAAGCGTCTATGCACATCGTATTAGCGCTAGAAACCTTCTTCCCGCGCATCGCTCACGTGCAAATCTATGCACAAGTATGTACTCCATACTTGGGTATAGGGACTATGGAAATAGGCTAACTATAAATAGCACTTAAGATAATATATTTTCAGAAGGTCCGGGTGGAATGATCGCTAGCCCCGTGACTAGGTATTAGTGCTGAGGCTCAAGACCCGGTGTTCGAAACCGACTCCGGTCACTTTTCTTTCAGAAAAAAAAATTGTTCCTCAGTGGTCAGTTGCAATACCCCTGTACAAAGAATCGTATGGGGGGAGCTTTGGGTCTCGCGGCTGGTCTCCCACCTAATACTGATCATGTCTTCTCGAGATACAAGAGAATGAGTACTTCACTCTAGGGCTGGGGGTGGACCTCCTTTTCCTTTTTTTTTTTTTTTTTTTTTTTTTCATTTTATAGGCTATTATCCCTTTACCCCGACAATCATTGATAAATCGATCCATTAAAGGTATCTATGAGTTTCGCAATTACAATTAAACAGAATTTAAATACTTTAATACACAGTCAACTGTATCTACAATGCAATGTCATGAATACAATTATAACAAATAAAATCCACTTGATCTGCTGCAGATTATAAATAATTGTGAACTAAAAGCAATGGTCCACTAAACATTATTGTATCAATTTCTCTAAACCAGTGACAAGAGTCAAAGTTTTGCAAACTCCTAGCTTCTTCTTAAGACATGGGACAGTCAATGGATGGTGCTGTGAGGAGTAGCAGAGGGAGAAGGAGTTATTTCAGGATACAATTGCTACAACAGTCACTGCATGCACCCTGATTCTACGTACACTACATACAAGCACATGTTATACATGGATGCATAACACTTCTCAAATACATATAGGCATGTATAATCAGAAGAAAATACTTGGGTGTGATCAAAATCCTTTTTCACGCATCATGTGTATGTGTACAGAATATAGAAAACTATGCATGAGTCTACAAAATGACAGTGTATCATAGCAATTGATACCTCCATATCATGCATACATGTAGTTTTCCCACATATGCCTATATTATTGAATAAATATATTTACATGCATGGATGACCTACTCACCGACACTTGAAAGGGTGCGTATACCATGGGTGTAGGGACATTATTCAGGAAGGGGGAGGGGGCACTTAGAGTAAAGGCAACAATACACAGTTGTAAAATGAACGCACACACACACACACACACACACACACACACACACACACACACACACACACACAAACACACACACAAACAAACACACACAGCACACATACACACACATGCATATATGCACACACACACACAAACGCGCGCGCGCCCGCACACACACACACACAAAAAAAAAACAACGTTTTCCTCGGGTTTACAGAATGAGTATACATAGGGACTCATCTTTGGTAAAAAGTTAAAAACAAAGGAATGAATTACTTATCCATACTCATTGTAAGAGATACAATGTCTCAATAACTCAAGGAAAGGCACTTCAATTGACATTATTTCAAGGGGGACCATTCCTCCTGTGCCCTTTTGGTTCCCATAACTACATATGGTATATATATACACACCTATATTCACAAAAACACATATGTAAACACACAAACTCACACACACACACACACACACACACACACACACACACACACACACACACACACAAACACACACACAAACACACACACACACACACACACACACACACACACACACACACACACACACACAAACTTGGTCATCCCCTTGTACGCCACTACTGTTGAGAGTCATTGATTTATACTTCAGGCTGTGAACGAGGCTCTTGACCAAACCAGGCTTCGTTGCTTTTAATCCGAACTTAACGATGATACATTGCGTTGGATTCAGTATAGGAAATCGTCACAAGACACAGGGACGAGACAAGCGCGTTCTCTCAGATTTCAAGTCGTCCCGGCACAGCCTGACCTGTCTTTCTTCTCCGAAATAGATTACAAAGGCCAGTTTTTGATGAAATGTCTCCAGCAAGACGTCGAAAAATTGTCCATCTTCGGCGGACAGGTAGAGAAGATCCCATGGAAGCGTCTATGCACATCGTATTAGCGCTAGAAACCTTCTTCCCGCGCATCGCTCACGTGCAAATCTATGCACTAGTATGTACTCCATACTTGGGTATAGGGACTATGGAAATAGGCTAACTATAAATAGCACTTAAGATAATATATTTTCAGAAGGTCCGGGTGGAATGATCGCTAGCCCCGTGACTAGGTATTAGTGCTGAGGCTCAAGACCCGGTGTTCGAAACCGACTCCAGTCACTTTTCTTTCAGAAAAAAAAATTGTTCCTCAGTGGTCAGTTGCAATACCCCTGTACAAAGAATCGTATGGGGGGAGCTTTGGGTCTCGCGGCTGGTCTCCCACCTAATACTGATCATGTCTTCTCGAGATACAAGAGAATGAGTACTTCACTCTAGGGCTGGGGGTGGACCTCCTTTTCTTTTTTTTTTTTTTTTTTTTTTTACTTTCATATGCTATTATCCCTAACCACAACAATCATTGATAAATCGATCCATTAAAGGTATCTATGAGTTTCGCAATTACAATTAAACAGAATTTAAATACTTTAATACACAGTCAACTGTATCTGCAATGCAATGTCATGAATACAATTATAACAAATAAAATCCAACTGCTGCAGATTATAAATAATTGTGAACTAAAAGCAATGGTCCACACACACACACACACACACACACACACACACACACACACACACACACACACACACACACGCATACACACTCACACATACACACTCATGGGCACATACCCTCGCATGCACGTATGCACACAATCACATACACACACACACACACACACACACACACACACACACACACACATGTGCATGTACTCTCGCATGCATGCATGTACGCACACAATTATGAACACACGTATACACACAACTACACACTCACCAACACACACACACACACACACACACGCTCGCACGCACATTACGAAATTTCGCTGACCAATGATGTCATAGTCCCTGAAACAGGAGGCAAAATAGCGGTGTGGGCTACGCAAGACTACCCAGACACGTTCTGATTCCATTAAGGCATGTACAGATGCCTTTATACTTACCTAGTATGTGTCGGATAGTATATTATTGAAAGTAAATTAAATAGTAAAGGTAGCCAAAAAGAATAGAATAGATAAGATTAGGTAGTACGTAGTAGAATAGAGAGGGAAGAAGACAGAAGGAAGTCCTAGCGGGGAGGGAGTTAGCACTCTTTGAACTTGCTGTAACATGGGAGCTAGACCAGCTGCGAGACCCAAAGCTCCCCCCATACGGTTCTTTGTACAGGGGTATTGCAACTGACCACTGAGGAACAGGATTTTTTCAGATAAAGCTCCGGAAAACCTGTTGGGACTTGGTTTCGAACCCACAACCATAGCACTACTAAGAATACTATTATATTCTATTGATTCACTGAACATGTAATTTAATATTATTAAATGAACTGCTCTTTGCATGTCTTACTTTATGACTAAATTTTTTCACTATTCTACTGCGTGATTCTGTTATAGACTCTTTCTGTCTGTCTGTTCTGTTCTGTTTTGTTTTGTTTATTGTTACAGTACTGTTGTTGTTACAGGGTGCCTAGGATAATAGCCATTGCATGCGTAGCTAAAGGCCCTCCTGAATAAATAGGCTTGCCTAACCTAGCCTAACTACAAACGCGTCACCTAACCGCAATGCCATCAGGGACCTGCTGACAATATCCTACCAAAAGTGCTATTTATGCTTGCGCTATTCCCATAGTCTATAGAAATAAATAAAAACAAGCATAGTTGAGCCTTGAACCCGTGTCCTGCCACTTCAAGACCTGTAACATTGCTGCTAGGCCACCAGAGACCCCTGAGCCTGCTATATTAAAAGTGTTATTTATAGTTATTAGCTATTCTCACAGCACGACTAGCCATGCAGGTATTTCCTGTATTTAGCAACTTCAGACTACCACATATCGCAACATAATATAAACCGTCAGGAGGATGTTAGCATACACTGTCAGGAGGCCATATTAGCATACACTGTCAGGAGGATGTTAGCATGAAAGCACTCCTGGCCACATGCCCTTGAAAACTGTAGCTTTTGATGCTGGCCATTGCATGTGTTAGATACGACTGCACGACAGGTATCTTAAGACGTGTTGGTCCAACATGCCTTCTTTTCCAAAATTCAGTAGTATTTGTAGGAAAAAGCATACATAAATCCATAGATTATTGAAGATCTGTGTTTAGTGCAAATCATGCTAGTACTGAAAACTGAAACTGCAAGCAATTTGTGATGCATTGTATGTACACATACGTATGTAATGATGTATGTATGTACATCATGCCTGAAATTATTTCTGGGGAACACACTGAGCACATGCATAAATTGTATGTCACATACATAATATGCAAGCACACACTCAAGCAAACCACAAGTGTGCACACATGCATGCAAACACTGTTCACCAGTCATTATTGTAAACTACACACACAAGACAAATGAATAGAAATAGTTGACAAAGTAACACACTGTGTATGCGTACTGTATACAGCATGCAGTACAGAAACCGAGGTAAAATGATGTCTGAAAATGTTGAGTTCGAGAATCAAAAATATGCAGCAAATATATACATATAGTATAACACAATAATTATATAAATATATTATATATAATCATTACAATTATAATATATACATATAAAGCAATATGGTGATATGGTGATAGCTGAAAATAATGATATATTTCATTCTTCTCCCTTTTCCCTCCAAAAGCAGAGTAGCTTCTTCACGAAGTAAGGAATGCTTAGTGTCACGTCAAGATGCCTGAGGAGTTTAGGCTTGTTCTCCCATTTTCTGCGAACTACGTCAATGTCAAGGTGGCAGATTTGAAGTAAGACAATACCCGTGACATGACGGACCCATTTACACTATATATGGAAACACCCGCCACGATGTGAACACACCCATGACATGGACACACCTACCACAACATGGACACAACTTCCATGTGATGGACACACCCACCATGAGGACCACCCACATGATAATCACACACACCATGCGATGGACATGCCCACTATGTGATAGCCACACCCACATGATGGACACGTTGTCAATGTGATGAACACACCACCAAGATGGACACACCCACCATGAGATGGACACACCCACAAGATGGACGCACTGTCAATGCGATGAACACACCACCAAGATGGACATACCCACCATGAGATGAACACACCACCAAGATGGACACACCCACCATGAGATGGACACACCCACAAGATGGACATCCCTACCATGAGATGAACAAACCCACAAGATGGACACACCCACCATGAGATTGACACACCTATCACAAAATGGACGCACCCACCATGAGATGGCCACACCCACAAGATGGACACCCCTACCATGAGATGAACAAGCCCACAAGATGGACACACCCACCATGAGATGGACACACCCAACATGAAATGAACATGCTCACTCGAGGACATAAAGCAACCATTAAACTCACAATGGTCTCCCAAGCCCTTCTTGTAGTTCAAGGCAACAATGATCAACATGACAAAGAGAACAACAGTTGTTATGAAGTTGATAGCAGCTGCAGAAATGAGGTGACAGTATATGCCATTACTGTGAAGCACTGATATAACAAGTGGAAATTCCAAGTCAAAGATGGCACTAAATTCAATTTTGCTGCAACACTGTCACACACTCAGTGCACTGTCACACACTCAGTACACTGTCACACACTCTGTACACTGTCACACACTCAGTGCACTGTCACACACTCAGTACACTATGCTGCAACACTGTCACACACTCAGTACACTATGCTGCAACACTGTCACACACTCAGTACACTATGCTGCAACACTGTCACACACTCAGTACACTGTCACACACTCAGTGCACTGTCACACACTCAGTGCACTGTCACACACTCAGTACACTGTCACACACTCAGTGCACTGTCACGCACTCAGTACACTGTCACACACTCAGTACACTGTCACACACTCAGTACACTGTCACACACTCAGTACACTGTCACACACTCAGTACACTGTCACACACTCAGTACACTGTCACACACTCAGTACACTGTCACACACTCAGTACACTGTCACACACTCAGTACACTGTCACACACTCAGTGCACTGTCACACACTCAGTACACTGTCACACACTCAGTACACTGTCACACACTCAGTACACTGTCACACACTCAGTGCACTATGACAAAACATCTCTTACTGCAATGTTTGTTGTTGTAAGTGTGCTCAACTGCACAGTATTACAAAAGCATGCACTCCATAGTGTGGTGTCCTTACTACAGAGGTGTCCTCACTACAGAGTGTCCTCACTACAGAGGTGTCCTCATTACAGTGGTGTCCTCATGACAGAGAAGCCTTTATTATAGAGATGTCCTCACTGCAGAGGTGTCCTCACTACAGAGGTGTTCTCACTACAGAGGTGTTCTCACTACAATAGTGTCTTCCCTACAGAGGTGTCCTCACTACAGAGTGTCCTCACTACAGAGGTGTCCTCACTACAGAGTGTCCTCACTACAGAGGTGTCCTCACTACAGAGGTGTCCTCACTACAGAGGTGTTCTCACTACAGAGGTGTTCTCACTACAATAGTGTCTTCCCTACAGAGGTGTCCTCACTACAGAGTGTCCTCACTACAGAGGTGTCCTCACTACAGAGTGTCCTCACTACAGAGGTGTCCTCACTACAGAGGTGTCCTCACTGCAGAGGTGTCCTCACTACAGAGGTGTTCACTACAGAGGTGTCCTCACTACAGAGGTGTCCTCACTGCAGAGGTGTCCTCATTACAGAGGTGTCCTCTATACAAAGGGGTCTTGTTTGTAGAGGTGGTGGACTTACCTATGAGTGCCAAATGCTCGTATTCTTGGTTGCGTGCGGTGATCAGGGGGTTTCCCCCCAGCATGTCAATTGCTCTTGTCAGAAGACATTGTGGACAGTTTTGCAAAACAAATCTAACAAAAGCAAAGATGACGAATGAGTCACACACAATGCTATTGGGACTGGGATTCTAACACAGTAAAAGTATAAAGGGTTTGTGAAAATGCTCTATATTTTCTAAGATTTCAAATATCGTATTTTGTGTGTTTTGCTTGCTTATTAGTTAATGTGTGTGTATTGGTATGAGGTGCAAGTGTGTGCGCGTATGTGTGTGTATGTGTGTGTGCATGTGTGTGTACTGGTGATGCTGTCCTGGTACCCACGTGATGGGTACCAGGACAGCATCACAAAATGTACATTCTATGTAGACATACTGTCAAACTTGCTCAGTATGTACCTCAAAGGGGACACAAAATCAGTACTTATTATCAGAAGTACTTACTATCAGGGTTAGTTTATGTACATGAGGTATACACAGGGACAGAATGAGGAGTACTTACTATCCAGGAGTATGTACTAAACCAGGTACTCACTATCAGGGTTGGTTTATGGACATGAGGTATACACAGGGACAGAATGAGGAGTACTTACTATCCAGGTGTATGTACTAACCAGGTACTTACTAAGCAAATTCCACTATATTGTAGAAATGTGCTTGCCTGATCCTAGGGATATGCGCAAAAGGGCCCTACTGTACATGGGGGATAGTTGAAGTACACACCCACGCACACATGCACACACAGCACCCAGAGCTGAAGTACACACTCATGCACACATGCACACACAGTACCCAGAGCTGGATTAAGCACTCATGCACACATGCACCCATGCACACATATACACACAGTACCCAGAGCTGAAGTAAACACTCATGCACACATGCACACATGTACACACAGTACCCAGAGCTGAAGTACACACCCATGCTTACACATACAGTTCAGGTAGCCTCTCTTACCTGAAGAATTTGAACAGGTAAAATACAGACAACAGGAGAAAGCCCACAAGTAGCAACACTGTCAGCAGAATATTCTCGTTTCTGACCTGAAAGTGTGTGAACATACACATAAGCATACGCACACATATTGAAGATGTACAATAGTACACTGGAATATACTGTACATGCAGCAAACACAGAGTATACTGAAGAATACTGAAATTAGGACCATAAGCAGGGATATACTGTAGATTACTGAAATATTTACTAAGAAAATCTGAAGGAATACTTGAACACATGCAAACACACACACACACACACAAACACACACACAAACAAACACAAACACACACGCAACACACACAAAAACACACAAACACACACACACATATACACACACGCACTGCTATGTATCCGAGCAGGAGGCACACTGGTAATACTGGGATCAGTAATAGAGTGAAAATGTACTCCAAATCACATGTTGAGAGGAAGAAAACCAGTTCTCCGACGAAGAACAACAACTGAGTGAGAAAAAAACACTCCTGCATTGGTAATCTACTTCAAGCTACAAGCCATATTTCTCAAACTCACTGAAAACAGAAGAAGCAACCATCCGAGGCCAACTGTGATCTCATAGTACCTGTAGTAAACTGTAAAGAGACAATACAGTCAGTTGTGTGCATGAGGGTGCATATGTGTGTGTGTGTGTGTGTGTGTGTGTGTGTGTGTGTGTGTGTGTGTGTGTGTGCGTGTGTGTGTGTGTACGTGCATGTGTGTGTGTGTGTGTGTGTACGTGCATGTGTGTGTGTGTGTGTACGTGCATGTGTGTGTGTGTGTGTGTGTGTGTGTGTGTGTGTGTGTGTATGTGTGTGTGTGTGTGTGTGTGTGTGCGTGTGTGCGTTCGAGCATGTGTGTGTGTGTGTGTGTGTGTGTATGTGTGTGTTTGTGTGTGTGTGTGTGTGTTTGTGTGTGTGTGTGTGTGTGTGTGTGTGTGTGTGTGTGTGTGTGTGTGTGTGTGTGTGTGTGTGTGTGTGTGTGTGTGTGTGTGTGTGTGTGTGTGTGTGTGTGTGTGTGTGTGTGTGTGCATGCACATGTACCTGTTTACCTATTGCACACACATACACAGATGAATGCCAACTGCATGTAGAGGTGTTAATGCATTAGCATATACACACATACTGCATTCTCATAGTACACACAGTGTTAGAAAT
Organism: Halisarca cf. caerulea; assembly: GCA_963170055.1. Taxonomy (NCBI): domain Eukaryota; kingdom Metazoa; phylum Porifera; class Demospongiae; order Chondrillida; family Halisarcidae; genus Halisarca; species Halisarca cf. caerulea. The sequence continues at coordinate 320,582 of CAUJGJ010000085.1, forward strand.
AAGGAGCAAGTGGTGGACGGACAAATGCCCTAGCATTATCATTTTGGGTCAGACAATTTAAGATTTGCTCAGACACATTTTGGAGGGGTACACATGTGCCACAGTAGATGTGCCACAGTAGATGTGCCACAGCAGATGTGCCACAGTAGATGTGTCACAGCAGATGTGCCACAGTAGATGTGCCACAGTAGATGTGCCACAGCAGATGTGCCACAGCAGATGTGCCACAGTAGATGTGCATCAACAAATAATGAAAGCATAAGTAGACATTCTCAGTACAAATGACTTGGTAACATCGCTGTGTGTGTGTGTATCAAATTAGCATTAGGTAGTGCTCAGCCAAATGTCTGACCCAAACTTCATGGGTTGAACAAAATGCCAAAATGGTCAACCATGTCTTAGCACTGAACATCATTTCTAACAGTATATAGTTTTACCAAAAAGACAGACTAGTACTTCCGTGTACAGGACTAGTCATACAGCAAAAAGATCTACACTAACATCGAAGATGACTGGTGGGTGGTTGTATTTTTGCTGGCTCTTCTTCTGTGTTTCCATCTTCTTCATCTTCTCCTTCTCGATACACTTTAAACCAAGTGAAGATCCACCATCCAAACTGGGTGTGCATTTCAATTGTAAACAACACAAACAGCAACGTAAACAACAACATCACAATAGCCTGCAACGGAATAAACAAGAGATGTCAACAACCAATAGCACAAGTGGGCAGAAACCTTACATACATTTGCCAGAGCTATGAATCCAATTCGCTCCAGTCCACCCTGAGACTCGTCAAAGGATCGAAACTGGTAAACTGACGGTGAAGAAGAGAGAAATTGAGTGACTGAACAAAACTCACAAACAAAAACAAAATATGAATCAAAATCAGTAATTCTACAGATAACAGAGATGACCTTTCTATAACGGACATTTTGGAAATTGAGAAATGGGGTGTTATTTAGAGGCTATTTTACACATACAACAATGTGTCTAGATCACAAAAACAGTCTGATATGGAGAGGTTTCCGCTATTCGGGGAGCTCTATACAAGAAGTTCCATTGTGCATGTGTAATACACGCAAGTAGTGCATTTTACCTTGTAGGAAACTGTACAAAACCAGTAGAAAGTTTAGCAGGAGAAAGTAGTAGACGTTGACAATGCTCTTGGCCCAGAGCTGCGATTGAGGAAGTGACAACGGACAGGTAAATGTAATGATATGCGGCAGCTGTTGGTGTGGGCATACAGCAAACCTCTCTGATCTGACACTCAATGCGGCTTGAAAAGAGTGTCGGATTAGGAGGTAGTTGGATTACAGAGTGACTCTTGTATGCTTTGATATGGTGACTGTATCTCATCAGATGGCCTGATTAGGAGAATGTCAGATTATTGTGGTGTCTGATTAAAGAGGTTTCACACACACACACACACACACACACACACACACACACACACACACACACACACACACACACATACACACACACACACACACACACACACACACACACACACACACACAGAGCACATGTGCACAGTGCCCATCTTACACATACTGTTGAGTCTGTAGTGAAATAGAATGAATAGAATTCAACCCAACACCTTCTAATAAGGTGGAATGAAGACACTGCAAGTCATGCATGCCAGCTAACACCTCTGATCCAACAATCAACCATTTCCTTTGCAGTGGTGGGATATTCTGACTGATGGGGATATTGGGATATTGTGTCTGATAGCCCGTGAAGACAACATTAATGACAAATGAAGACAAAGTTAATGACAAACAAATCATCACAACCTGTCATCAACTGTCATCGAAACCTGTCATCACAACCTGCTATCACAACCCTATCATCACAACCTGCTATCACAACCCTGTCATCACAACCTGCTATCACAACCCTGTCATCACAACCTGCTATCACAACCCTGTCATCACAACCTGCTATCACAACCCTGTCATCACAACCTGCTATCACAACCCTGTCATCACAACCTGCTATCACAACCCTATCATCACAACCTGCTATCACAACCCTATCATCACAACCTGCTATCACAACCCTGTCATCACAACCTGCTATCACAACCCTGTCATCACAACCTGCTATCACAACCCTCTCATCACAACCTGCTATCACAACCCTCTCATCACAACCTGCCATCAACTGTCACCTTGATGTTACTTTATACTACCCTCACTGGCTAGTACTGGGCAAGGGTAGCATAAAATGGCACCATGCAGAAGGAAGGCACGGGAACGAAAATGACATCAAAAATACTTGCTCAACTACAAGCATACTTAGCGCATTCTACCGTAATACAGTATGCAAAAGGCATTGTGAATGCAGATTCCCTCCAACACTGATTGCTCAACTACAAGCATACTTAGCACATTCTACTTCATGCAAAAGGCATTGTGAATGCAGATTCCCTCCAACCCTGATATGCCGGAAAGTCTGTATGCATGCAAGTAGGAGCAGCAGTAAGTGATAATGGCTGCTGAGAAACCCTAGCAAGGAAGACCATATCCTGTGGGGCAAGTGATAACATCTTGAGTATTCAGGGATGCTGAATGCAGGGGAATTCCCATCAACTGTTGCCCACGACAACTGGTCACAGTAGACTACTCTGACACACACAACATCCTCTTTCACTATTGGCAGGTGGAACATAATATGGGATGGGCTTGGTCAAGTGGTAAAAATGGCAGATCAATTTTCATAATGTTCTGACATTGGGTCAACCATTTGTCCTAGCAAAGGTCAAATGCTATTTCTACCACTGTCCATCCATAGAGATACAGTGACACACAACACACATACACACATAAACCTGCAAATATACAATTAAGCGATAACACACATTGAATTCATACTAGGAGCAAATGAATGGTTAGGGATATAGCATGAATTGAAATACAAAATGTGCTAATGTGAACTCAGCAGCTAAAGGTCAACAAAGTCACACAATGTCACATGCAAATACCAAACATATTGTTACCAAAAATATATATGATATTTATATTAATCAATACAGTATATTGTTCTAAATATTTATAATTATTATCATAATATCTTATAACCTTTATAATAATAACCTGATGCATTTAAATTAAACCAACAAACTAAATACAACAACACTATTCACAAATCATGAATTATATTATTTACAATTTTAAAATAATAAATTCATTAACTTCAGAATCTATATCAACTTACAGCGTGGGCCAGACTGAGAATGTTGTAAATGACAAATCCAATAAAGAAGAAAATGTATATTTGCTTGTCTGCACCGAACGACTATGGACAAAAATGTAAAGAAATGTCAAACAGCATCCTATTGGGCAATGTTGGTAAAAAGACACATTAAGAGGTGACAACACAGAATGGCAGTGGGAAAACATAACATGCAGATACTGTATGCGCTTCAATTTTCACGGTGTGCATATTTCACAGATTTTGGCTTTTAGCGATTTTTGTGTCTTCGCGGACAGCCATGTTTTGCCATTGCACAAGAGCTTGCATGATCTAAATTTTTGCAGTTGTAAACTTTCGCGGATTGCTTCCAATCCGCGAATACTGCAAATATTGAACCTTGCAAAAATTATAGCACATACGGTAGTATATATATACACAATTTTGCACACATTTGATGATGACTATTCACACACACATGTACAGTGAGACCTCACTTATCTGCACCTCTGGTATCAAGTTCCCTCACCTTCTGCAGTAGTTTTTTAAACAAATAATCTGCTACAATAATCCTACAGTACACCATACAACTACTGCTCCAGGACCCTCATTTATGCAGTTCCCTCACTTTAACTTCAGTTTCCTCCAGAGCATAGGTGTGCAGATAAGCGAGGCCTAACTATACCACCATTGTAACAATCTTGCAGGTGAAACCATAAACACTTAAACACTGCATGTAAACTCACCAATTCCATACTCTCGGTTTCATTGGATAGGAAATTCCCATATGGACAATGTTCAGTGGACTTGTTCCTGAAGACATCCCTAATGGTGTCAACGCTGGTATATGTTGTTACGATGTCACGAGCTTCGTCATCACACGAACAGTTCTCTCTTAGAAACTCTGCTACTTCTATCTCCTCGAATGAATCTTCTTCCAAAACAGAAATTGTAATTTGAAGCGCAATAATGACCACAACTGCAGAAAGCAATGAGAAATCATAGATAAACTAACCTTGGAACTGTCAGTGCATCATCATCATCATCATCATCTCATCATCATTATTTTATGATAACTTGACTATATTTCAGATTATTAATACTATTATCATTATTACAGAGTTAATAATTAAGATTCTGACATTTGACAGGGTCATCATTATAACTGTCAACCAATAGGACAAATGTGCATGAGCTACATCTTTCACGTACATGAAAAGTTTCACAAGAACAACAGGACAATGAAGACAATCGTTGTCGAGGAGAACTACAAAGTGAACTATACTTAACAATGAAACACTTCGAAACGGTTTATAACTGAAAATGTTGTTCAATGCGAATTTTAAGAGCACGTGAACCTACCGACTATGAGACAGTGAGTCAACATTCACAAATGCCCTTACCTTGTACAATAGCGGCTATTAGGAAGAGCGTAGTGCAGCAAGTCTTTCGCGTACACCTTCGTTTCTGACTTTCCTGAACGAACAGATTGTTTGACAGCAACACGGAAGATTGTCGCTCGTTGGAATGACTAAGGGTTACACGCTCACCAGCACTCGCCGGCTGCTGCATCTTCAGGGTAAGTGCTATCCGGGGAATTGAACTCGGTGACAACAGGTCATGCCGTTATGAGGCTGCTCTGAACGGATTTGGTATGCACAAGTGCTTCCTGTGCCACGCCTTTCGCCACAATACTGTCACGTGATGCCTGTATAGTCTATCGAGTCGTACGGGGCGTTGTTTCATCGCTATCGTCGTTCGAGTGTGCAGAAAGTATTTTCAGTGTGCCAAGATGGCTACAGGCGAAGATCAATCCAGCCCAAGTCAGGTGAGATTTACTTCATTTGATGTTATGTGTTTCGCACGTACATAAGATACCAGATATGACCCAAAGAGAAGGCAGCTTTCGCATCCCAGCTCGGCACTGTGGTCGCGAATGGACGGGCTAACCGGATATCTCAGGATATTAATTTTCTTTGAAACATATTGCCAATTATAAACCTCCACAGTTTTCAATATGGTCGTTGCCTAAAGCCAGGTTCTTCTCTCACAAGCATCGATCACAATGTCCTTGAAAGATAGGTTGCTGGTTGACGTGGGTCCTGAATATGACTCGGTGCGTTTTTCTCCCCAAAACCAGCTTTTGCAGAGAATTTCCACCAACTCTAAGAATGTGGAGCGACTCGTGAAGAAGGTTGGCGGTCAGCAGGACACATTTCAAATCCGAGACGAACTGAAGGAGAACAGTCAAGCTCTGATAAAGGACATAAACGAAGTGAAAGTTCAAATTCAAAATTTGGGACAAAGGTACATGGCTGCATCTGTGGTGATTGTTAGTGCAAGTCTCGCATAACCAAACCACATCCCTCCATTTTGCTTTAATGGAGGAGGGGTGTGGTCTGGCTATGCGAGACTGTGATAGTGTAAGTGCTCTGCCATGTAGCCATAACACTGATGTAGTACCCATCTCTTGTGCTTGAGCGGGATATATTCTTGAGTGTGTTTATGTGATCTTAGGGACACGTAAGCAGATGTCCAGAGAGGAGTGGTTGCATCAGGGTATCAGCATTATATCCAATCACCTTCCAGCGACCATTTTGTCTGCATTGCACAATCAAGTCATACAGAGAGGTGTATTTACTACATGATTACCGTATTTCTTCCAATTAGCGCGCCCCCAAAAAATAAAATACTGGAGCAGGAGGTGCTTCTTTAGAGAGGAGAAAAATACAAATACTTCGACCGGGCGCCATCATTAGAAGGGCGCTTAGTAATTAGAATGATTTTCGATCGATATAATAATGGCGGCCCGTCGAGTCCACACGTGGAAGGTAGATTATGTTTTGCACGGTTATTATGGTCCACAAAGACAGATTGGAACCTTGAAATGAAGAGATGTTCGATTATGAAAGGGATTTAGCCAACACCCACCACTTGTATGCCGTTACTGCAGTTCACCGTCAGGAGGATTCCAATTACTAAGCGCCCCCAAAAAATAAATTCCTTGTCTGGGAGGCTCTTCTTTAGAATGAAAAATATTATCTTTGAGTCGAAGGGGCGCCATCATTAGAGAGGCGCGCTAATTGGAAAAAATACGGTAGTTAGTACGTGACTGATTGTTGGTTTAGGCTGTGTTGAAGTGTCTAATTATGAAAAGGTTCCCTGTGTATGGATTACCACTTGTACGGGTTTACCCTGTTCACACACACACACACACACACACACACACACACACACACGCATGCACACACGCATGCACATACGCATACATGCACACGCACACACACGCACACACACACACACATATATTAAAGGTGGATTTTGCCTGTTTTCTCCCTCTAGTTCTGATGCAGGGGACAGGGTGCAATACAATAAACTGTCAAGGGACTTTAAGAGTGTAGTGTCCAAGGCAGAAATTGCTCTGAAGAGGTATGATGAGATGGAGAGCCGCTATCCAACCCAGCATTGTGAGTGTGTGTGTGTGTGTGTGTGTGTGTGTGTGTGTGTGTGTGTGTGTGTGTGTGTGTGTGTGTGTGTGTACTTATGTATGTGTATGACAGCATTGCTTCTTGTATTGCTTCCGAAAGCAACCTATTTTCTAACTTTTTCCTCTGTTTATTTCAATTCTGTTTGTTTATTTCTTTGTTTATATTATTTACATAATGTTCTAATTCGAATGCTGATATGATGTGCTTGTTGTTCTTTCAGTTTCATAACTAGGTACAATGTCTTACGCGTGTGTGTATGTGTGTGTGTGTGTGTGTGTGTGTGTGTGTGTGTGTACGTGTGTGTGTGTGTGTGTGTGTACGTGTGTGTGTGTGTATACGTGTGTGTGTGTGTGTGTGTGTGTGTGTGTGTGTGTGTGTGTGTGTGTGTATGCGTGTGTGTGTGTGTGTGTGTATGTATGTGTATGTTTGTGTATGA
>CAUJGJ010000085.1:332700-345200 GCA_963170055.1 Halisarca cf. caerulea
TATAAAGCAGCCACCTGTCTATAGTGGTCACTGTATAAAGCAGCCACCTGTCTATTGTGGTTACTGGTCTAACACAGCAGACCCTTGCCTCCATTTTCATAACATAAATATGCCATTAAAATGGAGGAAAGGATCTGGTATGCTAGACCAAGTGGGTACAGGTTTTGCCTCAAAGGATGCATTCTACACAGCCTCCCCTGACTCTGTGTATGTTGTAGGTTCACTCAAGTGTCTGTGAGTGTATGCATGTACTTGTGTATGTATGTATTTAGGATGTGTGTATGTGTGTATATGTATGTTTGTGTGCATGCACTATACAACTGAATAAAACCAATGATGGATTGTTTGACTCTGTAGCGTGAAGTGGTCCAAACAAAGAGTACAGAAACAATGTCTCTCCCTCTATCAGTTATGGCAGCCATCACAACCTTTCTGTGGACGTCATATGGTTTTTTGAAGAAGGACGTTTACATTGTGGTAAGTAGAGGTATTGTGTCGTGGTGGGATTACAGAATGACTTCCAGTTGTGGGGTTTACCAGCCTGCTACGACTGTGGCTGAGCTGTGTGTGACCTCAGTGATACAAATGCTCTTCTACTAAGGAGGACCGGCCTGTACGTAGAGAGTACTATATGTCATTTGGTTTCAGTATGAGCTGTTGATATAGACAGGCTTGCACTGCACTGGGAAGCTCTCTGTCATGGTGTTAAAATATGACTATTTGGCATTTTTTTCTTTCAGAAGTGTGTTTTTTACTTTCAGTTCCAAGCTCCATAGTGCACATGTATGCATTGTAAACCCCAATAGAATGTGGTGCACTTGTGTGTTATTGTTGCCTCGAGAATGGGATGGAAGGCATGAATGAATTCTTCAATGATTTTACACTGAAATTACTGCTATTTAGCATTCACTTTGTTTAGTTTTAGTTGACAATTTTGAAAAGTCAAAAATTGGAAAATCTACTGATTTTTATCAGGCTAGCTGTATGTAACCAAGGAAACTGTATGTAACCATAGAAACTGTATGTAACCAAGGAAACTGTATGTAACCAGGGAAACTGTATGTAACCAAGGAGACTGTGTGTGTGTCTGCTAAGACTGCTATATCTTCCTCTCTCCCTTGTAGATGCCAAATTTATTGGGGTTCTTACTAACTTGTACACAGCTGGCTCTGTTTGCCATCTACTGGTCTTCCCCGAAGAAACGGGTAGTGTCCATTGAAAGACTCGTCTGATTAGGAATGTTTTAATACTATTCACATTTTATGAACAGCATATTGTACACAACTGAGATAAAAATAAATGTTGTGTCGTAAAAGGACTGCATTGCATTGGTTGCCCGCAAACATGTGTATTGATGTATTTGCATGTGTGGTTGCTATTCACTGAACTGCCATTCTTGTCTGCACATGGGGCAGTGTTGGTTCATCTGCTGCGTTCCTAGCCACTTCAGGATGCAGTGGAGGTGGAACTGGTGCCGGCATTGTCCGGTAACTGCAAGGAAAAGTTGGGAATGTGTGTACATTGCAAGTATTGGTACAGGCTACACATACACACTAGAGACAAATGGGAGACACTCATTATTACTAATCAAAGCATAGATACTCGTATAGAGTATCTATGATCAAAGTAACAATAAGATACAAAAATCCTGCTAAGAGTTTCTACTTACGACCTACAACTACACTACTTAAGTTTCTCTTAGCTGGATGAAAAAAAAAACAACAACAACAACAACAACAGTCAACAACAACAGTCGGACCTTGAACAATAGCTCCCATGACTGAGCATTTTATATTTCTGTCTGACAAAATGTTAGGTGAAGTTGCTAAGCTACCATCTTTTTCTAACACTGGTACACGCATACACGTGCAGGCAATACTAGCACTTGTGAATACATATAGGCACACACGCACCTACTGGACAATCATCGCCCGGATATTTGCAGTTTGGGCAAACACTGTCAAACGCCATTCTGCAAATTCCACAGTCGGAATCATTTGTTATCCATTTCCACACGGCAACAGCGCGCCACCTTTAAAATGAAAGAGAATTAAAAAGGCAATGAATTCAGAAGTTCTAATGGAAAGAAATCCTAGGACACGTTAGGTCAGCTGCTGTCCTGTGAAGATCTTTCCAAGCTTACGTAAAAAATCACCCACCCTGCAACAAATTTGTAACAAAGAGTCAAAAATCATCATAAGACAAAACGAAAGAGCATCGATACAAAGTTGTATCATGTCTGCATGTACCTACTATTTATCTTGACCTTCATTTTCCGCCAAGACCGAGATCACGTGATGATCACGCAGCTGTACTAAATCCTTATAAGGCCCAAGTCACATGTTCCTTCAGATACCTGGCCGTTGTGTGCATGTCGTGTGCACTCACGTAAAGTGGGTTGTTGCTAGCTGTTAAGGACGCGGATGGCCTGTGAAGACAGCAGTGAGCTTGTTCTGCCCCTCTTGAACAGATTAGTGGACGTCGTCGTGGTGTATGGCGCGGACCAACACTCCTTACAGACGAGCACTGATAACAAAACGAATGGTGTCCGTCAACTCTCGGAATGGGTACGCCACTATTGAAGTACTAGTTTGTGCGCCTTCCTCACACAGCGTGCATTCAATTTACATTCTCTACACACAGTGCCTGTCCCTTATGGGCATGGTGACTGCTAGATGGTGTATGCTTGTTGAATTGAGGAGTTGTCTTTATGTTGCTATTTCAGATACAAACGGCCACCTTAAGCAGCCGTTTTGACCTGGAACCGCAGCTGCTAGGCGCCATCTCGCCTCTTGCTGCCTGCTTCACATATAAACAGAACCAACTGAGCGACTATCCTTTCATTGAAGTTTGCAGCTCTTTTAATGAGAAGAAGATGTGCATTTCAAAAGACCGAGTACATACTCTACAGCGATTGGTGTTTCCTGGTAAGTGTGTCCTCCACTTCCTGTATTGTTCCTCCACTTCCTGAAATTGTTGCTTAGTTCTACGATGTCGTACTACACACGTCTGTATGAAATCCTCCACTTTCTATACTTTTGCTCTACTTCCCATATTTCTCTACTTTCTGTATTTTTTTCTCTACTTCCTGTATTTTTCTCCTCACTTCCCATATTTCCCTTTTTCTCCTGTGCTATATCACATCTTAATATACCTGAACCAGTTGTCTGTACGATTTCATCACTTCCTGACACAAATGTTTGTAGTTAACTTCCTGTGCATGTCCCAACTGTTTCCTGTTTCCCGCAGATGGAGCCTCCATTTATCTCAAGAACCACGATCCGGTTGTGATCTCTTCTCGTCTCACTGACATGTATGGGAAGAAGAGCTACTGTACTAGTATCACATTCTACCGTGATTACGACCTTGTTGATGGAACTCTGCAGCCATCAACTGAAAGTGTGTGTGTGTGTGTGTGTGTGTGTGTGTGTGTGTGTGTGTGTGTGTGTGTGTGTGTGTGAGTATGTGAGTGTGTGTGTGTGTGTGTGTGTGTGTGTGTGTGTGTGTATGAGTATGTGAGTGTGTGTGTGTGTGTGTGTGTGTGTGTGTGTGTGTGTGTGTGTGTGTGTGTGGAGATTGTCTAGTACTGTATCTATTATTATGCCTTCATGCAAAAATTGACTATGTGTACTGTACAGTAAGTGTATAAGTAGACTAAATGGTTCTCTTTAAGATGTTTGTTTAGTTGTTAGTATTTGACTGCTCTTTTTCTAGATACTTTTGAGTCGTCCAAGACTCCTCCACTGTTTGTACCCATCAGTGTTGCAGTAATATCTCAGACTCCATGTTACAAGACACACAACGAACTCCTGAGCTGGTGAGATCTGGGAATTTGAACAAAGTGGAGCTTTGTGTGGAGTGACCTCACTGCATTCTGATGAAGTGGTTCGGGGTCTGCGATTCTACCAACGACTATATACCTCTCTGATCCGGCGCTTAATGGGGCTTGAAAAGATTGTCAGGAGGTTGTCGGATTACAGAATGACTCTTACCATACTTAAGTATGGTGACTGTTCCTCATACGATGGTCAGAATAGAGAATAATAATAATACTAATTTCTGATTTTAACTGGGTGGGCCACTAGCCTGAGGATACTCCTAAGGCCCCCAGTATCCCACACACTCTCTCACTCACACAATCAAATTGACTCAAATTCAAATATTAATTTGGTGGCTGCAGTAGGTCATCTTCTCATCTGTTCTGCCGGTGGCAGGGGGGGGGGGGTGCAGGGACACAGCAAATGGCACACAGTTGGGATGGTGCCCTCTGCTCACTGCTTAGCTTCCAGTGCTAACCTACCGAGCCACCAGTGTTGCATTACCGAAGTTTCACGTATATATGTAGAGCGTGTTATGCATGTTCTTGGGCCCTTGTTTATCCGACCACATCTGTTCCCAATAAATGTGTCGGATAAACCAGATGTTGGATAAACCAGGTGCTGGATAAACCAGGTGTTGGATAAACCAGGTGTTGGATAAACAAGGTATTATTGTGTACAGTTTAGTGTTGGGGATTCACAACAGAGTGTCATGTAAATGAGGTTTCCGGATGGACCAGTGTCAGATATGGCACTGACTTAATTCTTCATTTTCTTGATCTTCTCAAGCTGTTGAAGTGTTTAAGTGTTTAAATGTTTTTCTCTGCTCCTCCGTTCACAGTTTCTACAGTCAAATACAGGAGGAGAGTTTTGACATGTTTTGGACCACCTTGGTAGATTTCAGCCAAAGAGTCTTCACGATTCCAATTCCTCCTCCTGGTTCACTTAAGATTGTGAGTGTGTGTGTGCACGTTCTTGTGTGTGTGTGTGTGTGTGTGTGTGTGTGTATGTGTGTGTGTATGTGTGTGTGTGTGTGTGTGTGTGTGTGTGTGTGTGTGTGTGTGTGTGTGTGTGTGTGTACAGTGCTTCTTTATAAATGTGTAACTGTATCACATGTATTAGTTATATCCCTCCCAAGTGGGATGTGCAGCCATACAATCACACTTTTCCTTAATCACCTCGGGCCGTCAGCCCAAGGTGATTAAGGAGAAGTGTGATTGTATGGCTGCATATCCCACTTGGGAGGGACACAACTAACTTGTATTATGGGATGGCACTGATGAATTTGTCCCATACATTGGCCTGTGATCTTGCGCAATGGTGAGCGGTCAAGGGAAATGAAGTTAATTGTTTGTCAGGAGTTGTTAATGACTTGATTACAAGTGTGCTGTAGTGCTGAACCGTGATTGCAAGTGTGCTGTATAGTAAATCAAAAGTGTGCCCTAGAGCTTATACAGCACACTTTCTTCCTTTGATCATAGATCTTCCATACCTGATCACCATGACACAATTATATGTTATGTACATTTGGAGGTTGTGTTTGTGAATGATCTCAATTCTTTAGGGAATAATTGAACTTTCATTGTTGCCTAATTTGTACTTTCATTATTCAATAAGCTACTCATGAATGCTATTATCCATGTGGTCTTCAGTCCAGTTCTTGAGAAATCTGGGCAATTCCCACAGGAAGTGCTGAGTTTAACACACCGCTGTCAGAGTGGATCACAGGGGACAGTGAAAGTGCTATCTTCATACAAGATATGCACTTTAGTTAACCCGAACATTCATCCTAATACTTTGCATTCAGCACATACAATTGTGGGTTTCCTGGGGTTTCCTGGGGTTTTTATCCAGTGAAATCCCTCTCAGTTGAACCCGTTATAACCTGAAACCCTTTCTAAACTGAATGTGTTTTCAAGTCCTATTTGGTTCAATTTCCTCTAAACTGAAGACTTGGATTGATTTCAAGGGTGATTGGCTCAGAGTGCTTTCTTTGTAGCGATTCCCCACTGTGCTGTGTTTGTAGTGAGTTCCCACTGGGCTGTGTTTGTAGTTAGTTCCCACTGTGCTGTGTTTGTAGTGAGTTCCCACTGGGCTGTGTTTGTATTGAGTCCCCACTCTGCTGTGTTTGTATTGAGTCCCCACTCTGCTGTGTTTGTAGTGAGTCCCCACTCTGCTGTGTTTGTAGTGAGTTCCCACTGTGTTGTGTTTGTAGTGAGTTCCCACTGTGTTGTGTTTGTAGTGAGTTCCCACTGGGCTGTGTTTGTAGTGAGTTCCCACTGGGCTGTGTTTGTAGTGAGTTCCCACTGGGCTGTGTTTGTAGTGAGTTCCCACTGTGCTGTGTTTGCAGTGAGTTCCCACCATGCTGTGTTTCATAATACCTCATTGTTCTCCTCTGTCAGAGCTGCAGACTGTATGAAGGCAAGCACTCCTGGATGCTGAATCCACCAGACCCCAACACGCCTTTTGGAGGTATGTACGCTCCCATGGTCACAAGGTCTTGGTTACCTACACACCACTGTGCGGCTGGCAGTGTTGCCGAGGCGTGGACTTTTCTTGTTCATTTGATTGTAATACTCACATTTGAGAACTGAAGTACAGTGGACCCCTCTATCCTGCACACCTTGGGACCAGTACAGTGGACCCCTCTATTCTGCACACCTTGGGACCAGAAAGGACTGTCATGATTATTGAGGTGTCCTCATTTCAGGGGTTGGAGATGTACTTGGCTATTATTATAGTGGATTGTTCGGTTCCAGTGACATGTGTCCACTTAAGAGGGGTATTGCAATTCGGGGTCTGGATTAGAGGGGTCCACTGTAGTCCAGACAGGGAATGCTGCTACAAATACAGTGGAAAGACGTTATGAAGAACACTCTTCCTGCAATACTTGCTCTTATTGGTTGTCATTCTATTTCCTTTACCACCTATTCCCATTCCAGAATCATCTCAACTTGATATTCGTCTGCACTATCCCTTTCTGTGTCTGAGTCCTCAGAATGTGCTCAAAGTGCTGACAGCCATTTTGACGGGAAGAAACATCATATTTGTCTCCTCCCACTACACTCTCCTCACGTTTGTCATTGAAGTGAGTACTTCCCGTGTTGTCATGGAAGCAAGTACTTCCTGTGTTGTCATGGAAGTAAGTACTTCCTGTGTTATTCCTGTGTTGTCATGGAAGTGAGTACTTCCTGTGTTGTTCCTGTGTTGGCATTGAAGTGAGTACTTCTTATGTTCTCATAGTGAGTACTTCCTGTTGTCGTGGAACTGGGTACTTCCTGTGTTATTGATTTTCAATTGAGTATTTCCTGCACAAAGAAACACTTCATACTTCTTAACCACCTGTAAACTGTGCTTCGGTGTACATTTTTTAGTTTTTTGCTTGCTCCATATTCAGTGTATGTTCCACTACATCTCCCCCTTGGAATGGAGGTACACCACAATCACAACACTCGGGACGTAAGTTGGATGCATGCCTCATCAGCCATTTTGTTGTCTGTATATCTGTGTGCGTATACGTGTATGTGTGCTTTTGTGTGTGTGTGTGTGTGTGTGTGTGTGTGTGTGTGTGTGTGTATTTGTGTGTGTGTGTGTGTGTGTGTGTGTGTGTGTGTGTGTGTGTGTGTATTTGTGTGTGTGTGTGTGTGTGTGTGTGTGTGTGTGTGTGTGTGTGTGTGTGTGTGTGTGTGTGTGCATGTGTATGTATGTGTGTGTGTGTGTGTGTATGTATTTGTGTGTGTATTTGTGTGTGTGTGTGTGTGTGTGCGTGTGTGTGTGCGTGTGTGTGCGTGTGTGACCTACTTCCTGTATATCAACAGCTTGTTTGTACGACTTCCTGTAAATGCTACTTCCTCCATACCCCACTTCCTGTGTGTTTCAAGGGCTTCCTTCCTGTGTACATGTTCTACAGATCTCTCCTAGACCTGCTGGAGACCCCAGGCGCCTACTTATATGGTATACACACACACTCACTGGAGGACAGGAGAGTACAGGATGTGAGTGTATGGGACTGTTATACAAAGTTTTACTGTGTAATATACTGTATGGGTAGGAGAATACAAGATGTGAGTGTATGGGACTGTTATACAAAGTTATACTGTGTAATATACTGTATGTGCTAATTGTCGCAGGACTACATTTTTGTAAATTTCACGAATGAGTTTGCATTTGCGAAATTCAATCGCGAATATTTGGTCTATTAATCTTATGTATAGTAGGGACTGGTCCATTTGCGATAATGAAATTGCGGAATGCAACCAGGTTTTTGATTCACGAAATGTATGCCCCACGAAGATTAGCGCCTGTACAGTATGTAGTGCTGGGAAATATACTGGAGATTACTGTGTTATGCCGAGTTATACTGCTCGAATTAGGCATGTGTGAGAAGGGATGTACCGCATAACCAGAAATATTGGTGGAAAGAATATTTGGCAGTTTTAAGCTTTTTTTGACATTGGCAGATTTTATTTTGGCGGTTGGCCTGCTTAGGTTATAATTATATTCATAGCCACAGCTACTAAAATGGAGTCTTTATGATTGACTTTTGTAAGAAATGAATAGTTTCTCAAGATTTCTGTTCGCTTACCATTTAATTCTTGATTTCCTCTCATTTCTCCAGAGATACTTAGGATAATCTAGTCCATTCACAGAGCATAGGTGTGAATTACTGTATGAGCAGTTATCCATGAAAGTCTAACTGCAGGAAGTCAGTCTTGCATGGAAAATGTTGGCGGATATTATGTTGGTGGTACTTGATCAAACCACCAATCCACCAAAATAAGATGAACGCCAATATTTCTGGTTATACCATATGCACAATGGTGCTGTGAAGTACATATTCCTTAGATTATTGTGATATACTGAGTTATACTGTGAATTTTGGGCTACTTTGGACTGTTATACAAAGTTATACTGTTTTAGTTAGATTTAGACAAAATAATGTTCATTGTCACAGTGAAATATTCTTAGATTACTGTGTTATACTGAGTTTTACTGTTAATTTTGGCTTTACTATGTTACATTGAGCTATGCAGTTTGTCCGGTCCCTGGGTGTAGGTTGTTGGTGTGGTGTGGGTGTTCCTGGACGAAGGGAGAGTCAATTCTGATTTGCCATTAGATTCACAAATCCCATTCCTGCCTGCTGATGCTCAAGCTAAATTCCTGTTAAGGTGTGTGTGTGTGTGTGTGTGTGTGTGTGTGTGTGTGTGTGTGTGTGTGTGTGTGTGTGTGTGTACATGTGTGTATGTACATATGTGCATGTGTTGCACACAGTTCTTACTGAACTGTGATAGTATACTTCACACTCTTTAGCTACAACTCTCTACAAACCAACCCTGACATTTGGATGACCGAGGTTCCAGCCTTTCTCAGTGACCAAAAGCAGATTGAGTGGAGGAAGGAGTTTGAAGCAGAATACGACCACCAGCTTACAGATGGTGTGTGAGGAATGTGTGTGTGTGTGTGTGTGTGTGTGTGTGTGTGTGTGTGTGTGTGTGTGTGTGTGCTGAGTGTGTGTGTGTGTGTGTGTGTGTGTGTGTGTGTGTGTGTGTGTGTGTGTGTGTGTGTGTGTGTGTGAAGAGGTAATATTGCATAGAGCTTTCAGCGATCATTGT
Source organism: Halisarca cf. caerulea (assembly GCA_963170055.1). Lineage (NCBI taxonomy): Eukaryota > Metazoa > Porifera > Demospongiae > Chondrillida > Halisarcidae > Halisarca > Halisarca cf. caerulea. Next base: position 342,131 of record CAUJGJ010000085.1, read on the forward strand.
TCACCCTTTCATTTCTTTGCAGCCTTTCTTGATCTGATGGTGGACCTTCTTGGGGAATTGTTTCTTTTCAAAGTTAATGTGAGTTGCCATGGTGATACGTACTGCCGACATGTGTGCAATGGTTGGTTGTCGGTTGTTGCACAGGGAGGGACTAGCATCAAGGAGTGGAGCGGCTACGAGAACTGCAGTGTTGATGATAAATTCTTTTATGAGGAGGTACATGTGTGTGTGTGTGTGTGGGTGGGTGGGCGGATCCAATGGGTGTAGGTGTGTTTGCGTAGTGGGTGTGTCTTTATTGTGGGTGTGGTCTAGTTTTGGGTGTGTCTTTACAATGGGTGTGATCTTGTACAGCAAAATGTTGATTTTGAGTGAAATTGTGTAATTTCCTGTACGTACTTTTCATGGTGTGTACTCTCTTTCTCCTCCCCCTTTGGCTGCAGCTGTGGAAAGCTGACCTCTGGCTGAACCTGATGCAACAAAGAGGCACTCGCTACATCCGTGATGAGTTCACCATGCGTGTTGATGCGTTACGTAAACAGTAAGGGGGGTTTTATTGATTAATCTCCTTCCATAATCAAGTCACATGACTTCCACCTCACTTTTTAGGAGTGGAGAGCCCTCAACCCCACAAGGAAGAGGGAGAAACAGTTTGTTTGACATCAGGACTTCTTTGACCAGACCAAAACCTACTTCCACCAAAAAAGGCTCACTATCTCTGGACCTCACTTCCCCACAGTCCTCCAGTTCTTCTTTGCTCTCCATTGGTGGCTTCTATCGGTCCGCCTCTGAACTGTCTACAGGCGGACCAAAAATGGTGCTATGTTTGCCTGACTACACCCCCGAGAAAGGTTAGGGTCTTACCCATCAGCACCATGTGCACACACGTGTGTAGTATTCAGCCGACCCTCTTCTTTCTCTGTAGCTCGATACTATCAGCAAGTGCTAGACACAATTGATGCAATCATCAGTGTAAGTTTGGCTGTCATGATGAATTTGATTTGTTGTCACGGTAATAGTGTTGTGATGGAGATGACAATTTGAGTCACAGCAGAAATTGTCTATAAAGTGTCTGTAGGAGTTACTGTATAAAGCAGCCACCTGTCTACAGTGGTCACTGTATAAAGCAGCCACCTGTCTACAGTGGTCACTGTATAAAGCAGCTACCTGTCTACAGTGGTCACTGTATAAAGCAGCCACCTGTCTACAGTGGTCACTGTATAAAGCAGCCACCTGTCTACAGTGGTCACTGTATAAAGCAGCTACCTGTCTACAGTGGTCACTATATAAAGCAGCCACCTGTCTACAGTGGTCACTGTATAAAGTAGCCACCTGTCTACAGTGGTCACCGTATAAAGCAGCCACCTGTCTACAGTGGTCACTATATAAAGCAGCTACCTGTCTACAGTGGTCACTATATAAAGCAGCCACCTGTCTACAGTGGTCAGTGTATAAAGCAGCCACCTGTCTATAGTGGTCACTGTATAAAGCAGCCACCTGTCTTTTACAGCCGTCAGGTTGTGTCTCATGGGTGTTCTCTACACAGAGGCTCCACCATGTGTGCATGTGTACTGGGTTATTCATCATCTTCTCTGGACATTAGTGTAATGTTTACCCTAAAGGGTTGGGACAGAAGAATGATGTCATTCTTGCACCACAAAAGCAGAATAGACTGTTGTGTGTTCCTTCACCCTCGTAGGAGCTGCTTCAGAAGGAGGGTGTTCTGAAAGATACTCGGCAAGTGAAAATTCTTGCTCCTTTGTACTACCTCCAGGGATGCTACCAGGCCACACTGAGGAGACCATTGGATGTGTGTGTGTGTGTGTGTGTGTGTGTGTGTGTGTGTGTGTGTGTGTGTGTGTACGTTCTTGTGTGTGTGTGTGTGTGTGTGTGTGTGTGTGTGTGTGTACGTTCTTGTGTGTGTGTGTGTGTGTGTGTACGTTCTTGTGTGTGTGTGTGTGTGTGTGTGTGTGTGTGTGTGTGTGTGTGTGTGTGTGTACGTGTGTGTGTATGTGTATGTATTTGTGTGTGTGTGTGTGTGTGTGTGTGTGTGTGTACGTGTGTGTACATGTGTGTACATGTCTCTCTCTCTCTCTCTCTCTCTCTCTCTCTCTCTGTGTGTGTGTGTGTGTGTGTGTGTGTGTGTGTGTGTGTGTGTGTGTGTGTGTGTGTGTGTACTTCAATTAAAATCCTCATCTCTCTTTCATTCAGGCCATAATGAGCTTCGACAAAACTGAGAGATATGCAGTTGGTGTGAGACTGACAAAGGAGTGAGCGTCCACCCACCTTGTGTTGTTGTAGGGAAGAAAAGATGATTGTTATATCATTGTCTTCCGCAGCATGTTGACATCCATTATGAAGGAAATGTCTTCAGAAGAGAAAGAATGTTTTAAGAAAATGGCATGTTTCTCCGACTTCCTTAAGATCCTGCAGGACTACAGAGTAAGTCATGTGACAAGCATGTGACGGCAGCAATGTTTAATCATGTGGCAAGCATGTGACAGCAGCAATATTTAGTCATGTGGCAAGCATGTGACATCAGGATCATGATGCCTTTTGTTCCGCCATTTTGTCTATCGTATGCTTGCTCCCTTCTCTTTGTCATGCTCATAATATTATGGGACTCTTGCTCCATCTTTTCCCTCCCCTGCAGCTAACAAGACAAGAGACACCAGCTGAGTATGTACTGATTCTTTCATAGTTGTGCAATGATTCTGCTCATGTGACTTGTCTCCTTTGCAGGATCAAATACCAAAAGTTTGACAAGAATCCATTTTGTGAGTTTGTACTGCCACCCACTTCCAAATTTCAAAAATTGGAAATGGATGTCAGAACTGTGTCAACCTGTATTACTGTATATACGTATATAGAAAGACAAGTTTCTACTCACAGCAAACTATTCTCTGAGACTTGCTTGGTTTGCTGTAGGCTCTTAGCCCTGTTTGGTCTGCTGTAGTACTGTACATGTAGTATCATATCCTGATAAGAAGAACTTCTGATAATGAGAACTATGTACTTTTACGGGTCCCCTGAAGTTTGTCTTAACCAGGTTCTGCTGTATGTATGTGTGTAC
>CAUJGJ010000085.1:352700-355200 GCA_963170055.1 Halisarca cf. caerulea
TGTATCATGCCTTGGTGTGCTACAGCAGCCATAAAGTGCTAATTAATTGACCGAAGGCGCAGCCCTGAGGTCAATTAATTGGCACTTTATGCTGCTGTAGCACACCAAGGCAAGATACAACTATTATGTGTCATGGTGAAGCAAAACACTGCAAAATATGACAATTGACAACTATTAATTAATGAGGCATGAATGGGTTTTGGCTGGCAGGAGATTGACAAGACCCTTGACCTGGGCTACATCAGAGTAGCAGGGCTACATTGTGGATGTAAGCCCGCTGTACTCTTTGATCCACCCAACTTTTGCCCCCGCACCATGACACATTGAATAATAAATGCTGTGTTTTAGGAGCAGCTGGAAAGCAATATACTAGCAGTGAACACAGTACACACTTTAATTTTGTTTGGTTTTGTATTAACGATTGCGCAGATTGGAAGCTTAATTAACAGGAATGTTAACCGCACAAATTTTAGATTATGAACTTGTGCATCAGCAAAATGTGGCCATTCGTGAGTATAAAAGTACAAATATACTAACATCCAAGGTCCATGGCCTCTTCCTGTCATGTTTTGAAGTTTTTGATTGATAGACTTTTGTGCTGTCTTCAACATGTGGATTAATTATGATTTTCAATACAATATTTACATCAATTCCAAGGGGGGCAAGTGCCCCCCCCCCCCTAAATGAAGCCCTGGGATAGTACTTTCTCTTCAGTGAAGGACTTGTGTGTGAGTACTTGAGCACTTCAAATGAGCAGATGTTGTGGGTTCTTCTCTCTCTGTGCCTTCTATCAAGTGCACCATCACCCTATCACCATCACCGTCACTATCTCCATCTCACTATCGGGCCATCACCATCCACCTCACTATCTCCATCTCACTATCGTGCCATCAACATCACTGTCACTATCTCCATCTCACTATTGTGCCATCACCATCACCCTCACTATCTCCATCTCATTATCATGCCATCACCATCACACTCACAATCACATCACCTTCACCATGTCACTCCCATCATCTCATTCTCACCATCATATCACGCACCATGTTATACTTGACTCTCTTCTTCCTTCTAGCTGATGGATGCACATGGCGACACCATTCGTACTATGGTTACAGCTGCAAGAGGGTTCGTCATCAGTGGGTGTGCGTCGCGCGATGGAACAGCTGCCATTTGGGATGCCAGTAAAGCAATTGGCATTTGAGCTCATGAACTCACACAATTCATTGAAATTTATGAAGTTTTTTGTGCATGGGGTTTTATTAACTAATTTGCTCAATGTATTTTCAACTTGTGTTTTCCAAGTAGACAGACTTCCATTGTTTGATTTTTTGTATCAACTTTGCAAGGAATTTAATGTATTCACTAGAAATACATAACAACATAATTGTACACACAATATTTATTTTATACAATATTTTTTCCTCGTGATTCCTAGATATTCAAATAATTAAAGTGATGAATTGAAATCAAAGCATATAAATTTGTTCATTAAGTATATACAGACATACAGCAAAGTTGCAGTTGTGGGTCAAATTTAAGTACCATAAAAAGTTAGTTATCCGAACACCTTGATACCAGAGGGTGTTGGGATAAGCACATGATCACTTACTGAAAGTGATGCTTTAATTACATCTTGCACACGAGAATAACATTATTGTTTAGCAACAAAAACATCCACAGATGAATTTTTAGTTTCTAGCATATACACACACAAATGAACAAAATATCCATCTAATTTTGCCTGCTAAAGACAACTGGTTTGTTTCTAAGTACATGAATGTGGAGAATGTGAGGTAACTCGTGTTCAAAGTGGTGTTCAGTTAACTGAAGTCTGCAGCTGGGTAATAGAAGTTGGGATATAACTGACTGTCTATATCACATACTGCATGCTGGTCCTAGGCCGTATACCTCATGCATGTAGTCTTGCGTAGCCAGACCTTACTCGCCTGGAAATTAAATGGCCGGCGGCAACAGAAAAGCAGGTCTGGCTACACAAGACTATATGGCATGCAGTGATACCCAGACACATGCATCTGTACTATAGTTTGCCAAAGTCAACTTGTTCCTCCATTTTTACGATGCAATGATCTACACAGGCCAAATGAAGTGGAGATTACGGTCTGGCTAAGCAAGACTACTTCTGCATGAGGGCCACCTGTCTACAGAGACCACTGCCACTTGTCCCCATAAAGCGGTCTTTATAGACAGGCACACACTGGCACACAGACTAAACAACAAATCTCTGATAAATACTTTAATAAATTTATACACATCAGCAAATAATTCTGAAAACTGCCAACAGCGCAAAGAGCATGCTTGATGAAGTGTTCACATAGCAAAAATAATGAGTGCAATGTGTTCGAAGACTTTTAGTCAATTTTTTGTATATAAATAATGTCATTACATACATATAAAATATCATACAAATGAAACAGGAAGTGGTAGTCATTACAGAAGAACATGAAGTGGTATTCACTGATACAAACAGGAAGTA
>CAUJGJ010000085.1:360200-372700 GCA_963170055.1 Halisarca cf. caerulea
ATGACACACACAACACACATGGCCCCCCATGGCACACACAGCTCCCATCATACACATAGCACACACCCAGCTCCAATGGCACACACCTCTCATTCATCTGCAGGTAAACTTGTCCGTCAAAGCACTGCATGTGGTTGCATGTGGCACCTCTCACTGGCATCTCCATCCGTACCTTGCTCAGCTGGAGTGTAGGTGTAATAGACAGAGACCATAAAATAACAGGTATGTTTGTGTGTGTGTGTGTGTGTGTGTGTGTGTGTGTGTGTGTGTGTGTGTGTGTGTGTGTATGTTGTGTTTGTGTGTGTGTGTGTGTGTATGTGTGTGTGTGTGTGTGCGTGTGTATGTGTGTGTGTGTGCGCACGTGTGTGTGTGTGTGTGTGTGTGTGTGTGTGTGTGTGTGTGTATGTGTGTGTGTGTGTGTGTGTGTGTGTGTGTGTGTGTGTGTGTGTGTGTGTGTGTGTGTGTGTGTGTGTGTGTATGCACCTACGTATGAGTACATGTGTGCTGCTAAAACTCAGAGCACACATGAAGAATGTACATACCAGTACAAATATGTAAGCATATATGCTACACATACGTACACACATGTAGGCACATCTACACACATGTAGGCACATCTACACACGTACGTACGTACGAGTGACCTTACAAGTACACAAACATGGGACAACTACTGAGTACATATACATACACATATACGTACACATATACATATATACGTACACATAATACATACACATATACATACACATATACATACACATATACGTACACATATACGTACATACACATACACATACACATATATATATGTACACATATATGTACACACATTTGCAGGAAAGTACACACAGTGATACCTCACTAAACCGCACACCCTTGGGACCAAAGAAAAGGTCCAGATTAGAGTTAGGGGTTAGTTAAGTTTCCAGATTAGAGAGGTTCTATATGTACAGCAAATGTAGAGAACAGGACTTGAAAACACATCCAGTTTAGGGAGCGCTCCACCTTGCAGAGGGTTTGGTTTGGAGGGGTTTCACTGTTTATGTGGTCATGTACGTACATATGTACAGATGTACAGATGTACAGATATACTGCACATGTATTATCGTACTCACTGGACAAACGAGAGAAACACGGATACTTGTGGTTGCTATATCTCCGTCAGACACAGACATCACTTTACGCACTGTAGTTGAGGAAGAGAGGAAGTGATGCCGATAACAAGAAGTTGAGTTTATAACAGGAAGTGATAATTAAATTAAGACACAAAACACAGGATGCTATATCAGGACTACGTACATAGGCATGTAATGACATCAACCCAATATTGATACGTAACACTAACTTGAGAGTGCACATATGCACATATGCACACAGTACACATGTACATATGCACACTGTACACACATACGTATGTACATATGTATGTGGTATAACTCAATGTACATACATAAGGTACATACAGTAGAACCTCGTTAGTAAGAACACTGTTAACGAGTAATACCTGGTTAGGAAGTACAAGGATATGATACCCCAGCTTATAGCCCATAATACTAATCTATATGGTTAACAAGTACTACTGATATTGAGTAGCAATTTGGAGGGTCCCCAGGTGTACTCACTAACGAGGTTTGACTGTATTATACACTTAGTGACAGTCAATATCAGATGTTCCTTGTGCAATCATAGTATATTGTTACACAATCACACTTAATTATTGCACAATCACAAAAACATACATACCAAAGTCTCTGGCTCTTTGGGGAGGCATAACCTCCTTCTCCTTTAACCTGTCCAGTAGGTCCTTTGTCCCGACCTTTCTCACCATGTGCACCAGCATATAATGGGAGTGCTATAACACAGAAGGGGAGAGGGGGAGACGGGGAATGAGAGAGGAGGGAAAGGGGGTGAGAGAGAGGAGGGAGAGATGGCCAGGAGGATAGGGAATGAGAGAGGAGGGAGAGAGAGAGATGGAGAGGAGAGAGGGGTGAAAGAGGAGGGAAAGGAGGAGGGAGAGGAGAGGAGAGCAGGGGCAAGATAGGAGGGAGAGAAGGAGAGAGATATGCTTTAATGCATTTTTCGACCAATCTCCAATAAGAGGAATTCTCCCCCTGCTACATATGTATGTATGCTAGTATCACACACAGCATACACATACGTACATACATACGTACGTACTATGCATGTATGTATGTACGTATGTACATACGTATGTATGCATAAACATGCACCACAAAACACAGGCACACGTTTGCACACAGAATGCCCACGTCGTCTACACATACGTACATACATATGTACATATTATACGTACATGAGTACATGCGTATGCACACACACACACACACACACACACACACACACACACACACACACACACACACACACACACACACACATACACACACATACTTTGTGTGGATTAATGGCGTTCCAGTACACACATACGGACTGCTCTATTGGCATGGTACTGTCCGTATGAACATCTTTTGAGATGTTGATGGGCAGAGAGTGGAACCTATAGCCAGCCTTGTTGGACATGCTCGGATGGTAGTCCTGAGAGGGAGAGGGAATCATTGAAGAATGGACACACACACACAGAGAGAGAGAGAGAGAGAGAGAGAGAGAGAGAGAGAGAGAGAATCATTCATGAAGAATGGAGAGAAAGAGAATCGTTTAAGAATGGAGGGAAGGAGAGAAAGAGAGAAAATCGTTGAAGAATGGAGGGAAGGAGAGAAAGAGAGAAAATCGTTGAAGAATGGAGGGAAGGAAAGAAAGAGAGAGAATTGTTGAAGAATGGAGGTAAGGAAAGAAAAAGAGAGAATCGTTTAAGAATGGAGGTAAGGAAAGAAAGAGAGAGAATCGTTGAAGAATGGAGGGAAGGAGAGAAAGAGAGAGAGAATCATTGAAGAATGGAGGGAAGGAGAGAAAGAGAGAGAATCATTTAAGAATGGAGGGAAGGAGAGAAAGAGAGAGAGAATCGTTGAAGAATGGAGAGAAGGTAAGAAAGAGAGAGAATCGTTTAAGAATGCAGGGAAGGAGAGAAGAGAGAGAATCATTGAAGAATGGAGGTAAGGAGGCTCAATATGTGCTGCAAACATCTGACTAGGAGTGGGGGATGTTGCCCAACAGATTATCACGATTATGACAATAGTTACACAGCATCAGAATCCTGAAACATACGCACAGAAAAAAAGTAATTTCCTGGAAAGTGGATGGGTGTTGTCCAAGCAAATGTATTGGTGATGTTCAATACGAAAGAGGTAAAGAAAAATCTTATACCACACAACTACTTTATCACGATGTCAGAAATCATAGTAGATAAGATTACTGTGGCAAGAAAAAGCACGGTATTCACGATTATGGAAATACTACCCTGCCTCACTGGTGACAAAATAAACTCAGTCTCACAGGTGGCTGTTGCCAGGTGACTGTTGCCACGTGACTATGTACATGCAAGTATGCATGTGGTTAGACAGCTGTGTGTAAGATTAAAGCAATATAGTGCTATAACACCGTTCAAGAGAACAGACTACACAAAACATTGGCAACAAAACCCAGCTGGTGCATTCATCCTGAACACCTAATCTCATTGGAAGTAACTAGAATTGAAATATGATAAACTGGACTGGGGATGGAGAAAATTTGGACTAGGAACTGACACCAACTAGAGTGAGAAATGAGATGAATCAGATGCGGAAAGGAGACAAACTGAACTGGAAACTGCGATTAACCACACATGACGTACGTATAGATAAGAAACTCACTGCAATAGACACAGGGACTTCGTTGACTCTGACATAAAGCTGTCGAGGGTACTCATCGTTCACCTTCTTCTCCTTGTACGAATCATAGGGGCAGAAGCGAAGGTGGATCTCATATTCGCTGCTTGCCAGTTTTTCTTCGTCAGTTGGGGTCAGCATAAATCTCACACACGTCTCGCATTGCACCCCAGCTCTCTTTGATCCTAGAAACAAGTTGGACACCAACCAGGAATGAAAACATATCTGCATACCTACAAATACCTAAACATGCGCATACGTATGTACACATGTAAATACAAACACCCACCCATATGTATGTGCAAATGCAAACACATGCACAAACACATGTACACCATAAGCTACCAAGCCCATCAAACCCACCCACCCAATAGCACTGACACATACTTGCACAAAACACACCGATCCACCCACCCACCTAATAGCACTGACACATACTTGCACAAAACACACCCATCCACACCCACCCACCCAATAGCACTGACACATACTTGCACAAAACACACCCATCCACACCCACCCACCCAATAGCACTGACACATACTTGCACAAAACACACCCATCCACACCCACCCACCCATCCAACCCCCCCAATAGCACTGACACATACTTGCACAAAACACACCCATCCACACCCACCCACCCATCCAACCCCCCCAATAGCACTGACACATACTTGCACAAAACACACCCATCCACACACACACACACCCAATAGCACTGGTACATACTTGCACAAAACACACCCATCCACACACAAACCCACCCACCCAATAGCACTGGTACATACTTGCACAAAACACACCCACACAAACCACAAACCCAAACAAATAGTTGTACACACACCTAAACACACACACACACACACACACACACACACACACACACACACACACACACACACACACACACCTAAAGGTACCAGGTTGTGCAATAGAGTAACATGCTCATGAAAAGGTGACTCTTTGAAGGGGTGAATACCAGTTGAAGTAAAAGACGATGGTGACCTCAGTATAGGTGACCTGCTGTTGCCTGTAGAGTAAGGCTCCCGCCATGCACAGCGATCACGGTGTCTTCTTGACTGGAGGTCTTCGATCTTTCCGATTAGTGTGCTGGGGTTAACTTGATTCATCATCCTCTCGCACCTCCCGATCAGGTCCTGCTTCTTCCCGCTCTTAGGCTGTCCAAAGCTCCTCAGAATCTCCTGCAGGTCGCTCACTCTCAACGTTTTGAGCATAATCTATTGTTAGCAGCACAAAATAAAGATATAAAAATAGATCTGTGATTATAATTAATATTCTATAATAAACGTATAAACATTTACAAAAGCAGATGCATTGCTACTTAGGCTTTGGCTATTACACACACACACACACACACACACACACACACACACACACACACACATACACACACACACACACAAACATACACACACATACAGTCAAAGACACATACAGTCATAACACACACACACACACACACACACACACACACACACACACACACACACACACACACACAGTTACAGACACATACAGTCATAAACACACACACATACACACACAGTCAAATACACACACACACACACACACACACACACACACACACACACACACACACACACACACACACACACCACACCACACACACACACACACACACACACACACACACACACACACACACACGCACGCACGCACACATACACACACACACACACACACACACACACGCACAGAAACTCACCAAACACCTCTGAGAATCACTTTGACGGTCGACTATCACAGGGTAGGGACGATCCGCCATATCAGTTTTATCCTTTGGGAATAATCCAGAATATTGTTCAAAAACTCGGTAAATCTAGATTAGAGCTGTCCGAATAGAATTCATACGATAAAACGGGGGCTATTTTACGAAAAGGAACCACCATAAGTTGCTACGGACTAACCCTTATATCAGCCGGAAGAATCGTTCGAGGGACAACCCCCATTACCTGAGGAACTTCAACCGGATGCAATTACTTAGAAGTCCTAAAAAGGACCGTTTTGTATCCCTTTTTGCAAACGGAAATTCGCAAGGAAGAATTGTAAAGTATATATCCTATTTACGAAAAACTGCGCCACAAAATAAAACAGGTGGAAATTTTTAGCAGACAATGGTCTCAACCTGAGTGTTTAATGTGGTCAACAAATGAATTTCATTATCTTCCGGATTAAATATGGCCGCCACAGCCGATGCCGCGACCACGGATTGCTGCAGCGATTCTCCAAGCATATTTAATCTCACAGGGTTTATTTTTGAAGTTGGTATGTTACTTTTAGGTCTAAAATGATACCGGTTTAATAAACATCTCTCCATTTTCTTATTCACCAAAGGTAGCAAGTTAAAACTGCCGGATGAAGCTATTGCCTCTGCTTCGTACATGTTTCAAGTTTTTTGTGACAGAAACGGTCTTAACGCGTGTGATTTACACGTTAGTAGTAAGATGTTGTGTTATCGTGTGGATTTGCTCATGCAGTGTGTGTGTGGTCTGCAATGACATGGATTTGGTTTGATTATGTGCTTTGAACAGTCATTGATTTATATTTGATTTTCTTTGTGTGTGTGTGTGTGTGCGTGTGTGTGTGTGTGTGTGTGTGTGTGTGTGTGTGTGTGTGTGTGTGTGTGTGTGTGTGTGTGTGCTTGAGCTTGTGTGTGTGTGTGTGTGTGTGTGTGTGTGTGTGTGTGTGTATGTTTGTGTGTGTTTGTGTGTTTGTGTGTGTGTGTGTTTGTGTGCGTCTGTGTGTTTGTATGTGTGTGTGTCACTGTGTTTTAGGGACCTTAACAGTAGCTCATGGCTGGTGTTCCATCCAGTTGATGTAAGAAGTGTTAGTTTATTTGTTTATTCTTTTATTTATATCTCAGCTTGTTGGAATGGCATCTTTACATCTGGCGGGAAAAATTCATGAGAATATTGTAAACTTGGGAGATGTTGTTAACACTGGCTACAGGTGAATTGTAAGCAACAATTTCGCATCTCTGTCCCTACCTCATGTACAGTACACAGACTAGTACATACTCCTCACTCTGTCCCTACCTCATGTACAGTACACAGACTAGTACATACTCCTCACTCTGTCCCTACCTCATGTACAGTACACAGACTAGTACATACTCCTCACTCTGTCCCTACCTCATGTACAGTACACAGACTAGTACATACTCCTCACTCTGTCCCTACCTCATGTACAGTACACAGACTAGTACATACTCCTCACTCTGTCCCTACCTCATGTACAGTAATAGGCCTGCTGTAAGGTGGGTGGTCCATAGGTGAAGAGGATATACTGTGGGAGGGGAGGGGAGGGGAGGATCAGCTAGAGGGGTGGAGCCCTCGTCCTAAGTGCAGCCCTGGATACAGGTCGGTACACCTATTTAAGCATGTCCATACAATCAAACTTCCCTAATCCGACACTCAATGGGGCTTGAAAAAAGTGCTGGATTAGTAGGTTGTCTGATTACAGAGTGACTCTTAGTATAATTTAATATGGTGACTGTACCTCATAAGATGGTCAGAATAGAGAGAATATTGGATTATAGAGATGTCACTGTACGTGCTACTTACTGGGCAAATCCAACCACAGATATGCCTGATATGTGTTCTATACAAGGTAATGCAGAGTTGTGGTTTAGTTAATAAGGGAAGGATATTCCTATAATGTTACACACAGTCCCAATGAATGCCGATTCAGCAAAGTGATTCAGCATCGTCATGTTGCATGCTCTGTGTGTGTGTGCGAGCGTGTGTGTGTGTATGTGTGTGTGTGTGTTTGTGTGTGTGTGTGTGTGCGAGCGTGTGTGTGTGTATGTGTGTGTGTGTGTGTGTGTGTGTGTGTGTGTGTGTGTGTGTGTGTATGTGTGTGTGTGTGTGTGTGCGCGCGCCTATCTTGCAGGAATGGTATGTGATTGTGCTGATTAAACTCTTGAGTGGTGCAGCTATTGCAGTAGAACTTGGGGATGGGTGACATTGGTTTTAATTGGCCGTATGTCAATGTGAGGGATTTCAAATGGGGTAGAGTGATGGTGTCATGTTAAAATAAAGGTGGCTGCATTTCAAAGGTGTCCTTGTAGTAAAGTGTATCTGTGTTTCCACCTTAATCTTGCTTAAGTCATTTTCTTTCTTCTGTTTTTGACAGCTGTATTCACAGAAGTAAGCCTCCTTTGGATGTGTGTAGCACTTACTGGAAGCTCAAAGACAGTGTTGCACAGTATGAACTTTTCCTGCTAAGAGCGCTGAACTTTGACATGAAAGTCCACTTACCTCACAAAGTACTGTGCACGCATGCACACATGTACACAGTCATACACACACACACACACACACACACACACACACACACACACACACACACACACACACACACACACACACACACACACACACACACACACACACACACACACACATGTACACACACACACACACACACACACACACACACACACACACACACACACATGTACACACACACACACACACACACACACACACACACACACACACACACACACACACACACGCTTGCATCAGGCTAATTTGAATATAATATATTTGTACAAACCTGTACACACACCAAATATTCTGTACTGTCTTAGTAAATGTTTTCGTGTATTCTCTTATGCCTTCATAAAGATGTATTGCAAATCATTTCGCCATCTGGATTGTTTCTCTCGCTGTAGTATCTCCTTCACTATCTACTAACTCTTTCTTACTGGGTTGACACTGAGGAGTGGAATCGCAGTAAAATAAGTCAAGTCGGTTGGAGTATTCTCTGTGACGTCTTCCGAACCCCTCTCTGTCTCCACTACAACCCAGACTTCATTGCGGTGTCTGTTTTGTATATGTCAGTTGGCATCGTGGGGTTGAAGATCGAGTGTAGAGGGGCGAGAAGGGCTTGGTGGGAGGTGTGTACATGGAGACAATACTACATTGGACATTGTCGTGTAACTGTCACATGTTCATCACACCAATATCATGTGTTTGTCACACTCACCACATGTGCATGTATCATGTGCTGTTCATGTTTGCGTAGTAATGTCAAACATGTGTGTCAAATGTACATCATATTATACTGATATTGTCTAGAATGTGTTTATCATACTATGTGTAAGTCACATGTTCATCACACTGCTGTCATGTGCATGTCACATGTTCATTACATTGCTATCATGTGTATGTCACATGCAGTTTGAGTTATAACTGTTTATAAACTGTATCTCATGTCAATCACTTTTGCCTAGTATTAAGATGTATGTACGTACCATCTGTGCATTTTTGTTCAGCGTGATTTTTTAATTTTCTGTAGGTTTATTGTCCCAGTAAAACTGAGAATGAGATTCAGAGTTTTGCATCCAAGCTCTTTGCTGTTTACAAACAAGAGCAAAACCACAACAAATCATCAACTGTCAACAGCACATGTACAGCTCCACAAGGCCCACACTGATGTGGGGTTGGAGGCAGTGCATTCTTTATTTTGAGATGTTCATTTTTATCCCAAACATGTACCTGAAACCATAGATACTCGACTAAACACCAAGCATCTATGCTGAAATGTGCGTCCATAATATATTGAGAAATTTTATTGCAATCTCTTGTTTCCTTTTCTTGCTTTGGTAATTTTGAGTGTTGTTGATCATAGCGCTTTCAAATGACCCATCCTTTGTAGACTTGCAAAGATTAACAATGTAAAGTTTTCAATACACTCACATAGGTGTAGGAGCCATTGGGCTAGATGGGCTATAGCCCCCACCCAGTATTTTTTTTATTCTAGTTAATGTTTACCTGAATACCCTCCCCAAAGTACTAATGATTCCTACACCAATGACTCGATGCAGTGATGTGTAGTGGAATGATGCTTACTACAGCTCAACAAGCCCTTCGGTGTCATGGCCTGGCATGCATGGCCTTTGGTGCATACATGGGAATTTGCAGTGCTGGTGGCTCAGTAGGTTAGCACTGAAGTCAGTCAAGCATTGAGCAAAAGGCACCATGCCCACCTATGTGCCATTTGGAGGTTTTTTCCCTGCCCCCCCCCCCCCCCCCCCCCCCACCACCAACCTGGGAACAGATGAGAAGATGACCTACTGCAGCCACCAAACAATCTGAATTGATTTAATTTGATTGTGTGCGTGAGCGAGTGTGTGGGATACTGGGGGCCTTAGTAGTAGCCTCTGGCTAATGGCCAACCAGTTAAAATAAGAAATTATTATTATTATTATAAGTTCACAATAGCAAACACAATCTGTTATGATCCATTTATGTTCGCCCATTTTTCAGGGCTCATGTCTACTTTGGTGTCAGTCCAACAGGTATTGATATGCCGAAAACCCTGGTGACAAAACAGCAGTGATAAACCATTTTTGGATCAATGTATAGCTCCGGTCCAAGCAGGAATAGTTTGGCTACGTTAGACTAAGTCAAACATGGAACACATGATTATCTGTACGTAGACAATGTACGTACGTATATTATGTACAACTAAACACATACACAGTCAACATCATACCAGTCTATTGTTACCTAACAAACACATACAATACAATAGCTTATATTGAGCCAGACACAGTTCTGTGCTTGATTTGCCTGCTATGTCTCCTTGGGGAATCTCCCTCTAACATAGGGGATTTTCCCTAAGACCACTCGCCAGTCTGTCATGTAGGCGAGTGCTGTTCCGGCCAAGACCAGCCACGCACCAGCTGTGACCCCCCTGAAGGAAACATCAGTACATATACCATATCACTACACAGTGAAAAGAATATCCATTGTACTTTCAGGACAAACAGTGACACCACTAATAACACAGTACCGTACATCCACTGTACATGGTATATGCAGTTTAGACTATGCAACCAAAAACATTACAAGTGCACGTGTAGTTTCTAATTATAAACCAAATCAGACTAAAAAGTAAGAAATCAATGTATGTGATAGGTCCCCCTCCTAAACATGGTTTTGTGGTAATATCCCAAAATTTCTAAACGTTATTTAAGAATCACCATAGTCTTCCTTTTTCGGGGGTTATCCCGAAAATGTTTGCCTTTGGCCGAGCGGGAAAGAGTGATCCTCTGGTAGCCATTTTTCCAAACTTAGGACTTGTCACTGATTGATCAGTTTCAATCACGTGCTTTCTGCTAAAATGGCTGCCAAGGAAATCAAAACAAAGCTAAAAGCTGCTAAAGGAGCAATAGCAGAGAAGCAACACGAAAGAGCTCTGGATCTTTGTCAGGTAAAACTTAGATTATTGTAATTCTTTTGAAACTGACCATGTTTTGAATTTTTTATGTTTGCTGCTTGTCTGTAGGAAATTCTCGAACTAGACTCTGAAAACTACCATGCTCTCGTGTTTGCTGGAAAGTGCTCCTTTGAGTTAGGAAACAGGAGTGTGTCTAAAGAATACTACACTAGAGCGACGAATGTATCGAACGCAGACCCCTTGGCCTGGAAGGTAAGAATGACGTAAGACCATAGATATACTTCTATTATCTATGGTAAGACTTAGTATTTAGGATACAATAACCTTAAGAGTAATCTTAGTTTAGCTAGCAAGCGATAAATACTTATTAGTGTAGGTACTTGTGCTATTTATGTAGTGATTCGTTGATAGCTGTAAACAGTACACTTACACACACACACACACACACACACACACACACACACACACACACACACACTCACACTCACACACACACACACACACACACACACACACATACACAGGTACCCATCCTCATATGCGTACATTGTAGTAGTATATACACCTCCAAGTATTTTTATCCCCGTCCAGGGACTTGTTGATTTTTATGATAAAAGTGAACTTTTCACTCTTTTGGACAAAACTAGTGCAGTTGAAGTGTATGAGCAGTATCTTCAGTTTATTAAAAGGTGTGTGTGTGTGTGTGTGTGTGTGTGTGTGTGTGTGTGTGTTGTGAGTGCACACGTATGTGTGTGTATGTGTGTGTGTGTGTGTGTGTGTGTGTGTGTGTGTGTGTGTGTGTTACAGAAACTATCACTTTCTTCTCACTCCCTTCCACCCTCAGCGATGCTGACAAGCTAAGAGTGTACAAAAAGAAGCTAGCCAGTCTGTACAAGCAGGTAGACAAACTCGACAAAGCAGTTGAGGTGTTGTCTGAACTGACAGCCGACAGCAATTGTGACCTCGAATTTATACTGCCCTGTTGGGAGATGTTGGTGGACATCCTTCTCTACAAGAGGAATCTATCCCTGGAAGAATTGCAACAGGTTGCTATGGGTTGTGTCACAATTGTGCAATAGTGATAAGATTTTCCGCTGTCCTGTGGTACTTCCTGCTGTCCTGTGGTACTTCCTGCTGTCCTGAGGTACTTCCTGCTGTCCTGTGGTACTTCCTGCTGTGCTTAATACTTCCTGCTGTCCTGTGGTACTTCCTGCTATCCTGAGGTACTTCCTGCTGTCCTGTGGTACTTCCTGCTATCCTGAGGTACTTCCTGCTGTCCTGTGGTACTTCCTGCTATCCTGAGGTAAAGTAAAGAAGTGAATTGGTTTTGTTACATACGTAGGGTTGTCAACGGACTTGGGATAAATCCCCTCTGGTCTGTTTTCTAAGGGTCAATTCCAACCAACTCACATTACAATACCCTACTATCTTGTCCATCTCAATACTGAATGTTTTTCGTCACTAGGTCAGTAAATGTCCT
>CAUJGJ010000085.1:380200-382700 GCA_963170055.1 Halisarca cf. caerulea
GGACGAGAGCTGTAGACAATATGCTCAGTTGGTGTGTGACACCCTCAACTCCCTCCCTCACCAAAGTGTCGTACGGCAGGATGGGGCTGGACTCAACGCAGTGGCCATGCGGTCTGTCCTGCAGGCAAGGACCAGCATGGACAAGTACATTAGTGAGTCAAAGTGTGTGGGGCGTGGCGTGTGTGGGGCCTGTGTGGGGCGTGTGTGGGGTCTGTGGGGGGCTGTGTGGGGCTGTGTGGGGCGTTGTGTGGGGCCTGTGTGGGGCCTGTGGGGGGTCTGTGGGGGGCTGTGTGGGGCCTGTGTGGGGCCTGTGTGGGGCGTGTGTGGAGCCTGTGTGGGGCCTGTGGGGAGTCTGTGGGGGGCCTGTGGGGGGCCTGTGGGGAGCCTGTGGGGGGCCTGTGGGGGGGCTGTGGGGGGCCTGTGTGGGGCATGTGGTACTGTACAGTGGGGCCTGTGGGGGGCCTGTGGGGAGCCTGTGGGGGGCCTGTGGGGGGCCTGTATGGGGCGTGTATGGAGCCTGTGGGGAGCCTGTGGGGGACCTGTGGGGGGCCTGTGTGGGGCGTGTATGGAGCCTGTGTGGGGCATGTGTGGTACTGTACAGTGGGACCTCTCTAAACAGAACCCTCTGTAAGCTGGAACCCCCTCTAAACTGGACATGTTTTCAAGTCCTACTCTCTACATTTGCTGTACATACAGAACCTCTCTAATCTGGAAACCTCTCTAAACTGAACCTTTTCTTTGGTCCCAAGGGTGTTCAGGTAGAAAGGTTGCAGTAATAGTGTGTTGCGCATACATACATACTTAGTACTTCATATGTATGTACAGCACATTATTAGTACGCACATATATACTGTATGCACCTATGGTGTACAGATTTGTACATACATACTGTACACACACACACACACACACACACACACACACACACACACACACACACACACACACACACAGAGAGAGAGAGAGAGAGAGAGACCTCTACCCTCACTGCAGAAAGACACCCTGATGACGTAGTTGTACTGAACTTGTTTGGACTACTCTGTGAACACGAGGGACTACTGGAGCAAGCAACCACAGCCTTCCAAAGGTACATCAGTGCTTCTCTTCATACCATGTACATTGTTCTTCCCAGAAGTACTTCAAGGGACGTGGATGCCGTGTAATTGATACACATATGTACATGTCATATGGTGATTGTGATATCGTAGGAAATGATGGTGAAATGGTTGATATAGGCACCCTCCGTCCAGTATTTCTGCAGTTGACCTGTCTACCTTGCTTGTTGTATTGCATACATACATACAGTACATCATGTAGCATTTTGTGGCAGCACACGATAGTAAGGTTAATGGTTTGTATCAAATATTTCACATCTGCAGGGCTTTGGCGTGTGTTAAAATGGCCAACCATGGAGACCTGAAAGCCTTTGTTGAGAGTAATCTTGCAAGAGTACTTGTCGAGAGGTTTGTGTGGGAGGTATACTAGCTGGTTGTATGAGTCATGTGACATTCACATGATATTCATGATGCCCATGTGATAATCATGTGATACCCATGTGGCCGTGTAATGTGCAGTGTGTACCCATGTCATTAGTTTCTTGCATCATTTCAGAAATGATCCTGATTTGTGCAAAAAGGCTGCTAAACTCTACTCCAATCAGATTGACTCTAAGGATCATGTGACATTGGCCTACAAAGCCCTTGCTCACTACTGTGCTAAACAGTATGAGGAGGCTGATAAAGGTATGGTTGTGCAAAGTCCTGTCAAGATTGTGCAAGAAACCATAATATTGTGCAATATTTAGCGACTGGTTTGAAATACCTTTACATGTTAATTATGCAATATTGCATGTGGATTGTGCAACACTAGTTGGAATTATCCAAGATGTTTCTGAATTGTGCAATATAACTGTGACATTGTACAACCTTTACATGGTATTTTGTTGCTGTTTTGTCCCTAGACTTCTCCCTAGCTGTTGAGTCATGCCCTTCTGAAGTCAAATCTCTCTTTCTCGCAACAAGAGCAATGGCCTCCTTTGAGCTCAACCCCAGCTTTGGGAAAGAGCTACTCTTTCAAGCGTAAGTTATCATTAGCTTGCTTGTTCAGCAGCTATAGCAACAGTTGTGTGCAGGACTTTTTGGGCAAGTTCTGCAAAGTTTAAAGTATTAGCGTGTCTTCGATTTTGGTGGAATTAAGTCCAAATTTGAAAGGTCTAACGAAATAATTAATGTTCAGGTAGAAGTTATTGTCCTTCCAGTGCATGGAGAAGCACAAATGTTAACATCTGCCCAATGATGCACGAGTGGGGAAATGTGTTGCTTGCCGTGGCCCACTTGGCCACAATGTTAGACTTTACCTTGTTAGTTATAATTATATTCAATATTTAAAGTTAGTTGCACATGCCTGATAATTTCAATTACAAATTATAGTATCATTTTTAGAATAGTATTATAAATTATTAATAATATAAATAAAGTTAAATAATTATGATTATACGTTA
>CAUJGJ010000085.1:395200-402700 GCA_963170055.1 Halisarca cf. caerulea
AGTACATACAGTACTACAGAGTGTACTGCATATCACTAACAATTCGACTTGTGCACCTTCTGCAGTTGATTTTTCGAAAGAAGATCCCTTCAAAAGGTATAGTTGGTCTCAAGCTATGTTTATATGTGATACATGACTCGAAGGTAACTGGTCTGATTAACTTTCCGATAGCAAAATTAATATTATTGGTATTTGAGTTAACTATTTCTCTTTATTATACCTGATTGATGCTGGGATTGAACGATGCATTTTCCGTCGATAGGAGGTTTGAAGAGAGCAAGAGAATCACTCAAAGAAGGTACACATGCATGTACTACTGGGAAACCACTATTAAAGGACACCACTAAATGCAGCCACCTCCTTGAACAGGACACTGTTTTTCTTCCCAATTTGACAGCCCCCACAATTGACATGTGTACATATAAAACCTCCGATATAAGGACACCTCCACCAATATAGGACATGTACAGTTGATCATGGTCCTAATGGTGTCCTTAATATAGAGGTTATAACTGTATTACTAAGCACATGAATCATTGTTGATATTTGCAGAATAATTATCATATGTCATACTGTCTAGTAATCCAAATGCCCCTAGCAAAAGATTCATTAGTGGCATTTACGTATTTTGTCTATGCACAGATATGTTGATGGAGAAGAGAAAGTGGGAAAACCCTACTAGTTACTTGGAGGCGGGGCCAGATGGACCATACTATGTGCTGCATGACTTCAAGGCTACAGAGCCTCTAAACTGCTCAGATGTCAAGAGCATCAAAATAGCTGGAATGCTCAAGTACAAAGTGCGCTTCCTGTCCATCGTCCACGTGTTGGCACGTGTGACTGATAATGTACTTTAAGATTGCACGATTTCTTGTACTTGATATATATTCACTTGAAATAGCATCATACTTTTCTCAGCACATTTACTTATTCACACATACAGCACACGTACGTATATACGCACACACGTACATACACAAACACACGCACATATATATGCACATGCATACACACACACACACACACACATGTACAGTATATACGTGCGCGCACGAACACACACACATGCAGGCAAACATAAGAGTGTGCGTTCATACACACTTGTTAGTATAATGCAAGCAGTACCATACATCCTTTTGTACAGGATAAGGAACTACCCATTATGTTTGGTCATGTTAAGAGGGTTTTTCTCAGAACGAGCAGTCCAGAGGAACCTGGTGACATTTGGATACAGGCGTCAAGTGGGATGTATGTGGTTTGGTGGCACAATTTGTTACTGGATTTGACACAATGTTGTCACATATGTTGTAGAGTATATGGTTGTTAGCTCACATGTTGTGCAAGCACATTTATCCACAATGCATTGTGCATGTGTGCACTATCCTACCAATGGCCTTTTCAGCCACCAATTCTTTCTGAATCAATGTTTGTATGTTTCTCCCCCCCCCCTCTCTCTCTCTCTGTGTGTGTGTGTGTGTGTGTGTGTATGTGTGTGTGTGTGTGTGTGTGTGTGTGTGTGTGTGTGTGCGTGTGTGTGTCCATATGTGTGTGTGTGTCTGTCCATGTGTGTGTGTGTGTGTGTGTGTGTGTGTGTGTGTGTGTGTACAGTACACATCTATTGCTGTAGGTATCTTCTGATGCACGATCATGTGGACTCCTCATACAGAGAGGAATTTGAGGAGTTGGTAATGCCCAATCTGCACACCACACTAAAGCATGACGTAAAGAGAGGGTTTGATGACAGGATGTGTACAGCTGTTGTGGATGATTATAATCTATTGGATATCAGTGATGATGACCCGATATCAGGTGTGGTGGATGATGGAGACATGTTGGCCATCATGAATGATCGGGATTCATCAGCCATCTTGGATGATGAAGATTCATCAGCCATCATGGGTGATCGAGACTCACTGACCATTGTGGGTGATCCAGAGTCACTAGTCATCATGGGTGATAGAGACACATTGGCCATCATGGCTGATGAAGATTCATCGGCCATCATTGATGATCACGACTTGTCATATGTCATGGCTGATGATTCGTCATTTGACACCGATGAAGAAAGGTCACTACTGACTGCTGGCGAGAAGGATACGTTGGGTGTGGCAGAAGAGAGGTCTGAGATCTTCTTCAGTGATGCTTGTCAGCACCACCATCACTCCAGTGACGACTAGAAATCCGGTGCATGGGGAATTCCAGCAATTTCCCCATCACACATGCCATTTTGTCTTTCCAAACTACAACTTAACATCAAACAGAAACATGAAGCATTCTTGCAGGCCTTCAAGTTTCATCTAACTATGTATATGCAGTACATGTGTGTACATAACCTTCACTATTCACAAAGACATGTCACAGTCTTGTGTATATGGTACATTGTATATATGCTGTGAACACTGCAACATGCACTGTGTGCATGGCTGCTACTTTTTGTACGACTTACAATTCACAAAACCAAGAACTGATTGAAATTCTGTGTCTCATTTTCCCACGTGGATGAATCCACAGACGAATACACAATGTAACTACGTAGAGAAATATTATACTTGCAAATTAATGTAACACATATTTGCAAACCTGCAAACATTCGCTGCTGTACAGTATATAACAATTTGCAAAATGAATACACTTTCAGCTTTGTGTTTGTATGTACTTGTACATAGATGCAATTTTACTTCGATCATTTTCACATCATTGAGTGTTACAATCAGCAACCAAACACATTGTATAAGAACCACTGATGTTGCAGGGTGAATCATTAAAATTAATCATGTTTGGATATGTCATGTGATAATCATGTGACAGCATATTATAAAATGGATCTTGTTTCTACATCATGTGACAGTACAGTATAAAATGGATGTTGTTTAGATGTCATGTGACAATCATGTGACAGGACAGTAGATCCTGTATATTGAAATGATAATCTTTACAATGGGGACGAAAATGGCCGTCATGATCGGCAGGCTGTAATATGAAAGATAATACACAAAATCTTGCACCTGTATGATCCCCATTATCGATATGATGCCTCTGGCAGATGGTAGGAGGCACTTGGTTCTCCAGTGCTGTAGGATAATCTCATACAACTGGAGGTCCCATTCTGTATACACCATGCTCACCTGCACACATTGTGAGGGGATACCATGTGGTACAGTGAATCCTCGTTAATCCACCACAATTCGTTTCAAAAAACTTGGGCGGATTAATGAGTTTGGCAGATTATCCAAATCAATATGCAGTCTTTCAATCACTTTATGCACAAAATTGATGATGGATAAAAGGGTTTGGCAGCTCAACAACAACTCACTGTACTACATGTGCTGAGTGTGTAGCATGTGTAACACGAAGTAGTCTGGTGAGCCAGCCCCTACAAGCACCCCTGCGCAAAAATAATCTGGTGAGCCAGCCATTATAAGCACTCCCGTGCAAAAATAGTCTGGTGAGCCAGCCACTATAAGCACCCAGCGTAAAACTATTTTTGGGCACTTATAGGGGCTGGCTCGCCAGACTAAACACAAAGGGACCCACCGATTCATCACTGAGTCCAAAAATTACAGATTTGGTTTGCTCTTCAATTCGCAGGGCTTTCACAAGCAGTACAGCAGCAAGAAGGCTCCACATGGATATGATGCACAGCAGAATAACCCTTAGAAATGGCAAGTCACATGATAATCACAAGACCAACACATGCTTGTCACATGCATGCAACACTACATCTGACATATGTACATGTATATTAACCATTTCCTTACAATAATTACACTGCGATTTGCAGCATATCTACGAAAGACACACAATACGTGCATCAAAACATACCACACTTTTATCCGTCTTGGAGAAAGACGATTCCTCGCAAATATACTCTCAATGAAAAGATACAAAAGTCCACAGACACCAGACTGAGGTGAACAGGAGAGAGAAAGTCAAGCACAGTACGTCTGACAGATGAGTGTCCTGTGAGTACTTACAAAGTAAGAAAGCCAGAAAAAGGAGTAGCTCAAAGAGGAGTCCTTCCAGTTTACATTCACTGCCTTTTCTATTGAAATCTGTAAGAAAATAATCATACAATTCCACAGGGAGTCATGCACACACTCACCCACACACATGCACACCCCCACACCCCCACCCACACCCACACCCACACCCACACCCACACACACACATCCACGCACACACACACAGACATTCTGCAAATAGAGTCACCCACTATCAGGAGATGAAAACTTTTGTGCCATTGCTTAAGAGAAGTCCTAAACATATCTTCTGTTCCATCCAGCACCAGAGCATTCTGCAAATGAAAGTTGACAAGCTGGTGGAAAGAATTGTCAAATCTCTTCATTAAAGAACCTGTGACACAAAGAGCAAAGATTATCACCTGTCAAGGAGTATTGAGAGATTAATCAAGACTTAGTGTCGGATTTGTATTTAATATTATAGTAAATCAAGCAAATCACAGCTTCATAGAAGTATAATAATAATAGATATTCGATATTTATGGTACTAAGAAGGGAGGAAGGGAATATCAGTGAATTAATGTCCTACTCTAGTCTATGCTCTAACTTAGGATGCTATGGCGAAGAAACCTGTAGACAGGCCAATGGTGTCCTGTTAAAAAGGAGGTGGCTGCATTTCTGAGGTGTCCTTTGAGGGAAATTCCCCTGTACCATAGTTACCAGCAGATCATACATATATTATGGCTGAATTGCATCTCACTCTGATCCCACTAATGATTGTTCAGTGGTAAGATCATTGTTGTGCAAGCTGGTTGCATCACGAGATTGCACTAAATTGCTCGGGACTAGTTACTTTCTGCCTCACCATGCAAAGAATAGAAGACAGCAATGCATCCAATGGTCAGGAAAGTCGATAGGAAAACCAAGTGAATTGTCTCGCGTTTTGAAAGTCGCATGTCGTTCATAGTTGGCCATAATGTGACTCCTCCGCCGAGTCCGGGACAATTTTCGATGTTAGACTTGGCCTCCTGGTGCTTCCTCGTGAGCTCTCGTTGTTTGGCGGCAATCTTAGATTCTACCCCCACTGCTTCCCTCTCAGCTCCTCCTCGGAGCTTGGACAACGTTGGACTGTGAATGGGATCACGTTTACTGCTGTGGACTTCATCAGGAGTGGCTGGAGAAAACGCACGGTTTTCATTCGTAGTGGTTTCCTTCCTGTTGTTTATGAAGACTTTCATTGTACTTGAAGATTTTCTCGGAGTAAGCAAACGGCCATCATTTGTAGTTTGCGCGTTTTGCAGTGAAATAGTAGACAGAGGTTGTCGCGCCTGTAAACGGGACGACATGTTCTTTTTGAAAATGGCGCCAAAATAAACTGCGCTACTGGGGTATCCCCTTAATTAATTAACGCCCTCTTTCATGTTTTCGTACATTCTTTCATCTAAATAGGTATTTCCGTTTCAGTGTAATTGTGTTTCAATTAGTAAAATTAGCTAAAAGCTAGCTGCTCAAAAGCTGGTTTTGTACTCTTTGTAGATGGATATTTACACAGAAGTGTCACTACCATAGACACAAATACATAACATCTGGTAGTCTTCACCAGTAGGTTTCCATGGAGATGGTGTGTATAGTAATGTCATTGTATGTAGCAAAGGTTCTGGCTCCACGAGACTATTCAGGCAATATAAAAGCTCTCTGAGCCCTACTTTCAGTTTTTGATCAGGGCCAAACACAACCTCTTGTGAGTAAATGAGCATAGATGTATCATCTCTGTTTTAGGATGTACAGTTGTCCTCCCAATATTTAATCATTAGCAGTGATTAGCACCATGCAGTAAAATGAATATATATTATAAGTGAATTCGTAATGGAATACATTTAGTGGCATACGGACAAATTGAGGTGTAATGAAGTGATCATTAGGTGCACACACCATGCAAACTGAAGGCTGCATATTAGGTTAGAATTATATCAGTATTATAGGCATAGGAACAAGAAGGGCCAGGAGGGCTCTGGCTCCCTAACTTTTAGTGAGTAGGGGCAAAATATCTACATGTGTCTAAGATATATTGCTGTACATAGGCTCCGTCTAGAATCTTCTGCCCCTCTCACTTGTGTGTGCATAGGTGTAGGAACCATGGGGGCTGGAGGGGCTATAGCCCCCCAATAATTTCATTCTAGTCAATTTTTGCCTGATCATATATTAAACAAGTTATTGTACTGCATATGAATTGCACATGATATTGAATGAGTCCCCCCAAAGTACAAGTCATTCCTACGCCAATGGTGTGTTACTACACTCCTGGTCACCGTATATAATTGTATTACTTTAATTTTGAAGGAAATATTGTTTTAATGATTGTATTTATCCATTCCCCAGCTAGACAATGTGTACTGTTCTGAATTGTGTGTTAAAATTCTTACAGATTCTGAATTTATTGTATTTCACAATTACATCAGATGGAGGCACGCATTTCCACCCACTTAATTATCTCCAACTTAATATGGGGATGGCTATAATAGTGAAAACAGATTTTATCACGAGGAAGGCAAGTAAGGACTCACACACATGTGATGAACTCTGTGACAAGGGCATTATATCTGGCTGGTTATGAAAAACGTATATTTATCTGATTGTAACTGAAGCAGATTAAAAGATGTGTTAAGGTATAAAAGGCTGAATAAGTGAGCAAGACATTCATGTCACTTCTCTAAGAAATAATCAGATGAAAAATTCTCATCATAAGCACTGCATGGCCATCAACTGAGACCTTGAGTGTGTGTGGATCATTATTATTCAAATCAAGAAATAATAATGATAAAAATGAAAGGTAATTGCAAGCCCTCAACTACCATGCACACATTTCTACACTATATATGGAGAGACAACACCACCCGACATTTAATTGGCAATTAATATTTGACACAAAAACATTGTTTTCTGGAAGTTGAGTAAGACCCTGTCATTTGCTGGAGGGCTGGACTTCCATACATGACCATGTAATGTATGCGCGTATAGGCACCTACTAAACGGTACGGCGGTGATGGCAGCATAGATTATATCGGCAGGTTGTGCGCTTTACCACTTTTGTGTACGCAGATGAGCATTGTGCAGAGATCTGAGAATAGCAGCAATCAATCGTGAAAGTAAGTATATAGTTGATAAAGCCGGCACACATCGGTACGTTTGTGTATTTGGCATTTGTGAGGAACAATGGCTGTTCTGGTAGGTTTGCTACCTTGCATCCTTTTCAGCGATGTTGCCCCTCAAGTCAATTGTAGTATGACGAATTGCCTCTATTTACGACTATGTTGCTTTAAGTACCGTATCATTGACCGATTTATTTGAAACATTTAAGGACCCGGGTGGTTGGGCCGTTTGTTAGACCACCCACCGCACCCGTATTACTCCTCCCTCGGGGCGTGTGTTACGTTTCGTTCGTGTTCGTCACAGAAACCCTGACTGCTGTGTTCAATTGTGGTGTGACAGAACGAAAGCGTTGCTCTGTTCTACCCGTGGCGTTTCCACACTCTAACACACT
>CAUJGJ010000085.1:410200-412700 GCA_963170055.1 Halisarca cf. caerulea
GTTAAAGATGTACATAACAGCTTCTCTAAGCTGAGGGACCTTGTTCTGCCAGGTGTGGTGTGTGTGTGTGTGTGTGTGTGTGTGTGTGTGTGTGTGTGTGTGTGTGTGTGTGTGTGTGTGTGTGTATGTGTGTGTGTGTGTGTGTGTGTGCATGTGTGCATGCGTGCGTGCGTGCGTGCGTGCGTGTGTGCATGCGTGTGTGCGCGTGTATGCATGTGTGCGTGCGTGCATGCATGCGTGTGTGTGCAGTATATTACCTACGTATGTGTGTGGGTGGTATTTGTGAAGTAGTGTATGTATGTGTATGTGCTTGTGTATGT
The DNA here is from genome assembly GCA_963170055.1 of Halisarca cf. caerulea. NCBI lineage: Eukaryota > Metazoa > Porifera > Demospongiae > Chondrillida > Halisarcidae > Halisarca > Halisarca cf. caerulea. The sequence continues at coordinate 410,521 of CAUJGJ010000085.1, forward strand.
TGTGTGAATATACATATATGCAATCACACACTTCTATTCTTCACATTTATAGGAGTAATTCCCGCACATGTCGTTAACAGATCATAACTGTTTTTTGTTGTTTGTTTTTGTAGAGAACTTCTCAGAAATGGCTTCATCAGATAAGAAATGGCTTTCATCACTTGAATCTACCAAATGGATGGACTTGGTGAAGTGAGTAATGTATGTGTGTGTGTGTGTGTGTGTGTGTGTGTGTGTGTATGTGTGTGTGTTATATTTTGTACATGTGTGGTTATGTTCATCCTCATAACTGTACTATGCAAAGGTACCCCTCCTCTCTCTCTCCCCCCCTTGTCCCTCTAGGTCCTGTCTTAGCTGTGCCCGACAAGTACAACAAGCCATGTGTGATGAAAATCAACCTGTTCTTCTCTATGGTCAGTTATGCTGGTTTGTTGTGATTGTTTATTGTTGTTTACGTTTGTTTTGTTTATGTTTACAATTGTAGAACCTGAAGGGAAGGATATTACTTGTGTCATCAGCTCATTAGCACAGGTGTGTGTGTGTGTGTGTGTGTGTGTGTGTGGTGTGTGTGTGTGTGTGTGTGTGTGTGTGTGTGTGTGTGTGTGTATGTGTGTGTGTAGGTGTGTGTGTGTGTGTGTGTGTGTGTGTGTGTGTTTGTATGGTGTGTTTTTGTGTGTTTGTATTAGTGTGAGTGTGTTTTGTGTGTATTGATCATGGACTGTGTTGCTCGTGTGTATGTATGTGCATTTAATTTTCTCCCATCTATGATGATAGATCATGATGGATTCATCATACCGTACCATGATCGGGTTCGAGACCCTCATTCAAAAGGAATGGGTCTCAATCGGTCACCCGTTTGCCTTGCGGCACCAGATGGTCGTAACTGGAGCTAACAGTGAAGATGTGGAAGTCTTTGTGAGTGTGCATTGCACATAGCACCAAGCACAGGTTTATTGGTATGCCAGTAAAACCTGTCTATAGAGACCCCTAAAGGGTCATGTAACCCCTTAGCGCTATGCATGAGTCCATTGGTATGCCAGTAAAACCTGTCTATAGAGACCCCTAAAGGGTCATGTGACCCCTTAGCGCTATGCATGAGTCCATTGGTATACCAGTAAAACCTGTCTATAGAGACCCCTAAAGGGTCATGTGACCCCTTAGCGCTATGCATGAGTCCATTGGTATACCAGTAAAACCTGTCTATAGAGACCCCTAAAGGGTCATGTGACCCCTTAGCACTATACATGAGTCCATTGGTATGCCAGTGCGACCTGTCCTTAGACATTCCTGGCCCTTAACACTCTGCATGAGTCTGTAGTTATGCCAATGAAACTCGTCCATGAGGACTCCTCAAGATCCCTTTTGACCAAATATACAAATGTACCTATCAAGGTCTCATGTGTTTGTGTGTGTGTATGTTTGTATGTGTGTGTGTGTGTGTGTGTGTTTGTGTGTGTGTGTGTGAGTGTGAGTGAGTGTGTGTATGTTTGTGTGTGTGTATTTTTGTATGTGTGTGTGTGTGTGTGTGTGTTTGTGTGTGTGTGTGTGAGTGTGAGTGAGTGTGTGTATGTTTGTGTGTGTGTGGAGGGTTGAAAGCCAATTGATTTGCTGTTTTGTGACTTATTCAAAGTATTGACTGACTTTTTCCATTCGCTTACAGGCTCCTGTCTTCCTCCTGTTCCTGGACTGCGTGTTTCAACTCACAAACCAGTTTCTATCCAGTTTTGAGTTCTCGGAAACGTACCTCATGTGTCTGTACGACACAGTGATCAGTGGACTGTACTGCACCTTCCTGTTCAACTCAGCAAGGGAGTATTTTGACACACGAAGACCGTACGGCTCAGAGCAAGGATCCCACGTTGATAACTATCACGATGTTCTTCCTCAAGCATGGGGAAGATGGATGGAGAATCTACCCCATGATGTTTGCGAACGTTGCTACAATCCTTTCAATTTCCTTTTTGCATCACAAGCAAAGAAGTCTTTAAATGATGAGAGCAACACTTTTCCCATCAGTCACGGAAGAGTTTCTAACGTTGAAGCGATTGGTTCTGATTTCTTTCTCGGAGGTTCATGTGGTCTGTACAGCAAAGCAATTGCTGTTAAAGAAAGTTCTCAGAACAATGATGAGGAGAAGAGTCAGATTGACCGACGAGCTCGAATCAGCAGCTGGGTGATGA
>CAUJGJ010000085.1:417700-440200 GCA_963170055.1 Halisarca cf. caerulea
TCCAGTTTTACAACTTTCACTTTAATTGGTATATCGACAAGAGAGGTCTGGGGGTATGCTCCCGCAAGAGAGGTCTAGGGGTGTGCTCCCACAAGAGAGGTCTGGGGGTGTGCTCCCACAAGAGAGGTCTGGGGGTGTGCTCCCACAAGAGAGGTCTGGGGGTATGCTCTCACAAGAGAGGTCTGGGGGTGTGCTCCCACAAGAGAGGTTTGGGGGTGTGTTCCCACAAGAGAGGTCTGGGGGTATGCTCTCACAAGAGAGGTCTGGGGATATGCTCTCACAAGAGAGGTCTGGGGGCATGTTCTCACAAGAGAGGTCTGGGGGCATGTTCCCACAAGAGAGGTCTGGGGGTGTGCTATCACAATAGAGGTCTGGGGGTGTGCTCCCACAAGAGAGGTCTGGGGGTGTGCTCCCACAAGAAAAGGACTTTAGGCTCCATAAGGTGGTACTGGGAGCATTTTAGACCACTTAAGTAGGTTTATGTGTACATAGATCACTGATGCTTTGGTACAAGTGGGCTACAAAATACAATTTCAAGGTGTGTGTGTGTGGGGGGGGGGGGGGGGGGGGGGGATGACTCCAAAGGAGGGAGGCGAATGCTACTCACCCAGACCCCCCCCCCCCCCCCCCCCACACACACACACACAGAAAAGAGAAGACACACGTAGTAGACAGGTGGTCACTGTATATTCAGAGTATATGTTACCCAGCTTATTTTTTTACTATTCTCCTTTGTCCTTTAGAAATACCTCAAGGAAGTTGTTATGGGTGAGCAGCACTCTGTAAGACACAAGGCATTTGCAGAGTCCACAGCAAATGTTCAAAGAAGGCTGAGTTTTCAGTCGCATTTTGGCCCTTGGATGCATTTGGATGATGACAATAAAAGTAAAATTATTGATTCCTTGAGAGAAATTGTTTGCGAGTTAAAAGTTGGTCCAAGTGCTGATAATACTGACGACTATGTTTACAGTGTACTGCTACCTGAGGTGTGTGTGTGTGTGTGTACATTGTGTGTGTGTGTGTGTGTGTGTGTGTGTGTGTGTGTGTGTGTGTACGTGTGTGTGTGTGTGTACGTGTGTGTGTGTGTGTGTGCGTGTGTGTGTGTGTGTGTGTGTGTGTGTGCGTGTGTGTGTGTGTGTGTGTGTGTACGTGTGTGTGTGTGTGTGTGTGTGTGTGTGTGTGTGTGTGTGTGTACGTGTGTGTGTGTACTGTGTGTATGTGTGTGTACATGTGTGTGTACGTGCGTACATGTGTGTGTGTGTGTGTGTGTGTGTGTGTTTGTATGTGTGTGTGTGTGTGTGTGTGTTCTTCTGTGTGTACTGATTTGTATACACGTGTCATATAAATGTGAAGCTGTTCAATGTGTTGTAGGCTGTGATTAAGATGATGGTTGATGTTGAAGAACTCACACAAGAAGATGCCGAGAGAAAATATATTCAATTTTAAGAATAAGATCTCTATCAGTTATATTTTACTTGTTATATATTTCTCTGTTTTTGTCTTGTGCAAAGTATTCTGCATAGTCTGTTGAATCAAGTTTTCAACTGCTGCCAATAAGTAGCTTCATAGGGAAGTATAAGCGCGTAAAGTAAGGTTGACGATGTCCTTCAAGCTACATCCTTTCAGAGGTGTATGATCCGCCTTTGTACGATGCCAAACGACATCCATGTTTCTGCGGTTAATCACATTCATAGTTTGCGGTATCGTTCTCAATTTCAATGGTGAAAAAATGGCGGCAAGAGTTTGATGTCTTTGGTCCTACACTCGAGCCGATTCGTCTTAGAGAGAACAGATTCCCCATTGGAAGTGAACTTTAGACCTTATTTAATTTTTGAAAATAAAATTCTGGGAAAAAATGTCTCAGGTATGACAATTTCTAGACGTGAAATTTTGGATGGTTTTGTACTTTGCTAGTTTCAATCTGAATGCATATGTGGGTTATTTTCATGTGTAGTCTTTTTGTTGTAATGGTTTTAATGCAGTTATTGTTGTGTAGAATGTGTAGTTATGTGTTCAATTTGGACTGAGTTTTGACAATGTTATCCTTGGGAGCAAAATAGTTGAAGGAAAAGTATAATTCTTTATATGTTCGTTATACCTAACTTTTAGCCTCTTATGCATATTATTTATACCCGCTACGCACTTGGAAACGTGTGCTGAAACTGTCTTGAACCTGATGGCCAGGTCCACATTGCCAAGGATAAATTTTCCACCAATTTAGTTTGAAATTTGTCTTCTTCTTACAGGATGTACAATGAGACCTCACTTATCCAAAACTCAGATATTCAGTTCCCTCACGTTCCGCAGTAGTTTTTATTAGAGCAATATGCAGTGTTTCCCCTGTAAACTATACTACTACTCCCCAATTTATCCAGTTCCTTCGTTTATCTGCAATTTCATCCAGAACGGATGTGCGTGGACAAGTGAGGTCTGACTGTATGCAATACTGTAATTAGGTTGGTAAGCTAATGTTAGGAGGTCACTAAAGGTAGTGTATAGTTAAGAATTGCATGACATTGGCATTTCAAACGTGAAATTCTGTGAATGTCTGTTTTGCAAATTCACGGATTTTTCAATGTACAGTCTGACCTGACCCCGCTTGTCCACACACATTCGTTCTCAATGAAATTGTGGATAAAATGAGGGAACTGGATAAGTGAGGGAGCAGTAGTATAGCGCACAGTAGGATTATTGCAGATTTGTTCCAACAAAAACTCCTGCGGAAGGCGAGGGAATTGGATATCTGAGGTGCAGATAAGTGAGGTCTCGCTGTATACTGTAATTCGTGTACAGAACCATATCAACTTATTTTATGTATCAGTATTCCTCTTGCAGTCGAACCTCATTTAGGCTAACGTTAGGGGAACTGTTGAAGTGCTTCATGCTATCAGAAATGTTTCTTATCAGGATATGATAACTCGTGTGCGTTACGCCAGCAGACCAAACAGTTCTCAGAAACTACGTAGTTTGTGCCAAACAGAAATTTATCTGAACAGTCTTCTCAATGAAGTTCCACTGTGTCTTGTCCTCATTAACCAGTGCTGTAAATAGCAGTCGGTCATTTGACATTTTCCATGTTAAACTACCATTGGTCAGACATTTGTGTACATATGTGCGTAGTAGTAGCCTTCTGGTCAGACATTTTGCCTCGACAAGTGGAAACCATTTTAGATAGTATTCTCTGCTCTAGTCTGTATATTGATTAGAGATTGTCCGATCAATATTAGCACACATCTGAGCCATATAAGCACATATCAGATCAATATTAGCACACATCTGAGCCATATAAGCACATACGTATTAGATCAATATTACCACACGCTCGATCAATGCTGGCACATCTGAGCAATATAAGCACATATCAGATCGATATTAGCACACGCTCGATCAATGCTGGCACATCTGAGCAATATAAGCACATATCAGATCGATATTAGCACACGCTCGATCAATGCTGGCATATCTGAGCAATGTTGCATTTGCTTGGGTGTATGTTGTAGCAAAACTAGAAGCTCATATGCAGGACTTTTAGCTTGCCACCCTCCCCTTCTCGCAGGCTGTACAAGTGAACCTTGTTCTTGGTCACACTGCTTGTTGGAGGAAGAAGCCTACACAAGAGGGGTTTACACACGACTGGACTGTCATTGTGAGAGGAGAGGAAGGGTGTGAAGTAAGACATTTTGTAGAGAAGGTTGTTTTTTATCTCCACGAATCATTTGCCAAGCCGAAAAGAGGTTAGTGGACTTCAAGTTATACATGCCAAGTACGTACGTATGTGTTTCTTTGTATACACACACTTAGTGTTGGTTGGGTGCATTGCATGGCCTGTAGTACGAGTGTTTCTTGAAGCATAGTTTTGTGAATATGTACGTACTTATGTACTCATTTGGTGAGATGATGATTGTATTTCGATAAACACCTCTGTGTGTGTGTGTGTGTGTGTGTGTGTGTGTGTGTGTGTGTGTGTGTGTGTGTGTGTGTGTGTGTGATTGTTCTGTGTGTGTATGTGTGGGTGTGGGTGTGGGTGTGGGTGTTGTGTATATGTGTGTGATTGTTCTCTCTGTGTGTGTGTGGGTGGGTGTCTGTGTGTGCACATACTTGGGTGTGGGTGTGGGTGTGCATGCTTATGTGGGTGTCTCTTCATCTGTACACAAGCTCACTTCTTCATTTGTGTTTGTGCGCCTATCTGTGCATGAGAAATACATGCCTTCCTGTCCATTTACTTTGTATCCATGCAAGCATAGGATATTGATGAGGTTCAGTTGGGTAAAATGGTCAAAGTACGTACGTGCCTTGAGCTAATCTCCTGTTGTGAGAAAGTTGTTGCCCTGCAATGCATCGGTGATTTTTTTGCTGAGCAAGGTTGTTGTGTAGTAGGGAACAGTTTCATGCTCCGCTAACTCTGTCAGGTCCTGTAGTATGGTGCTAGTCTCCGTAGCTCAGACCACACTTTCCGCTCCTTTTTTATATGGTGACATCATTTTGTTGGGGAAAGGCGACAAAATGACATCATATAAAGAAGGAGTGGAAAGCGTGGTTTGAGCTACAGGAGACTAGGACAATGCAACCACATCTGATTTATCTGACACTGGTCTAACAGGAAACCTCGTTTATCCGACACTGGTCTAACAGGAAACCTCGTTTATCCGACACTGGTCTAACAGGAAACCTCGTTTATCCTACCATCTGTTGTGAATCCCTATCACTAAACTGTACACAATTCTACCTGATTAATCCACCACCTGGTTTGTACAACACATTCAAAGGGAGCAGATGTCGTCAGATACACCACATTCTACTGTATCTGTTTGCTGTTCCTTTCCCAGCGTATATACAAAGAAGATACACATACAGTGAACCTCTGATAGTGGACTCTCCCAAACAAGGACACAGTACAATAAACCTTTCCACAAAGGACACAGCTTGAGGTCCCAAAATAATTCCTCCATATAATGCTTGTACGTTTCTAGCCTCCCAAAGAGGACAACCTCCTTACAAAGAACAAATAGAGCTGTCCCAAAGTGTCCTTTATTCATAGGTTCCACTGTACTCCCACATGGCATACATACATTCATAGGTTCCACTGTACTTCCACATGGCATACATACATTTCTAGTACATTTCCCACTTATGTGAGGTACATTGTGTTTCTATGTGTGCGTATGTATATCCTTTGACACTTGTTTGGTTGCTTGGTTGCAGTTGTCAAGGAGCCACCCTACCAAGTGTCAGAGTCAGGTTACGGAAGTTTTACATTACCCGTAGAAGTTATCTTTAGAAACAAGGAAGAACCGAGAAAGGTCATGTTCGAATATGACCTCCTCCTTCCAAACCTGGACGATCCGCCAATCAGCCAGATGAGGAGTGAGTGCCTCACGTTTCAGAACCCAAGTGAGGAGTTTAGAGTGAAGCTGATTCGTGGCGGAGCCAAATCCATCCTAGGAGACACACAGAAAGTAGCCAAAAGAAAACCGAAACCTGAAGGAGATGAGCCGCCTCTGAAGAAGAAGAAGGATGAAAAATCAAGAAGAAGCAGTAGTTCAAGTGGATCGGGTTCTGGAAGTCAGAGTGAGAGTGAAGAGGGAGGGAAGCCCAATTCACCTGCTCCTAAATCAAAGACAAAACTGGCTCACTGGGATGCCAATGCCCTTAAACGACTTCACAAGCAGTTGAATGGTGTTCAAGATACCCAAGTCCTTCAAGAGATTGTCAACATCATTGAGCAGACAGGAATTTATCAACTCACAGCATCCACATTCGACTTTGACCTTTGCAAGTTAGACGAGCCAACACTTGGTAAACTGAGCAAGCTAGTAGAGTAGCGTGGTTGCCAACGGTGCGTCATTACTTAGATTAAAGAGCATCCTCTACAGCAACTTCTCTTCCTTTGTTTGTTCCGCCGCCACGCACACGTGTACGTATGTTAACAGTTTATATATGATAATATATATTTAGATCAGCAGTTTTCTGTGTATGTGTGTTGTGATTATGCACGTTGAGCTGCTAACGTCACTATGATAATGTTAATTTACTTGAAAACTGCTAGTCAGAACAATTTTTCATACATACAAATGTATTATGAAGTTTTAATGTGTTTCTTCAGCCATCAATGTATGAGACGTACGTATGTGGTGATTTGTGTATTATAATATCAGTTTATATGAAGGTGATACCAATATTAATGTACATACATGCACACAAGAAGTGAAAATTATGTATTATAATAAAAGACATATACATATATGCTGGTAGCTGCAAGTCTTTATATTTTATCTGTATGTGCATACATACATATGTATACTGGAGATCTACGTTCACAGAAAAAATGGTATATACATATGTAATATATTGATATATATGAACGATTTTGAGTGCATGATAAACAGTAAACCAGCGTAATATGACCTTTTTATTTCAGTGCTTCATTGGGTATATCCTGTACCCTAGTGTTTGTACATGTGTGCACGTTAAAGATTGATTGCATGATATAGGGTAGTATCTACGATAAGACGTAGGATTATAACACTTGGCAACAAAATCACATGCAATTAAGCATAAAATTAATCATTATGCAAATTCAGAATATTGGGATAGGTTCACATGAAGGAAGCTGTGTGTGTGTGTGTGTTTGTGTGCATGAGTGTGCATGTGTGTGTGTGTGTGTGTGTGTGTGTGTGTGTGTGTGTGCTTGTGCATGAGCATGCTCAAAGTCTTGCATTTGGCAGTCAAAGCCTGTCCCACCATAGATACTCCAGTATCTATAGTCCTACACACAGTGGCTCCTTCCATACTTCATCTACATACTGCAGCTCTTCGGTGGTAGTGTGGAAGAGTGGAGCGTGTTCATGTCAGACTCGTCTCACCACACAGAACATCCGCAGTCTCAAGCTGGCACGTTCAGTCCTTCACATGACAACAGTCCTGGCATTCTCTTCAGACAAAGAAAGGAGAACCTCATCCGATTCCAACTCATTTCCTCTCAAGTTTAACCAGAATATCGAAGGATTTTCTCTTAGTTTCATCTGCACAATTTCTGTGAGATCTTTAATCAAATTGTCAGCTAAGGATAAGTAGGACAAAGAAGCCAAACTGAATAAAACTATTGGAAATTGTGCAAATTCGTTTCTGTCTATTCTCAAACAAGACAATTTCTCTAGTTCACCAAACGAATCAGGCAACATGGAGATGTGGTTGGCTGATAGATTCAGCCAAGATAGACTGGTCAGCTCGCCAAACTCTTCTGGCAGCGTACTCAACTCATTATTTTCTACAGACAGCAACTGAAGGACCTTTAGACGACATAGTCCTTGGGGAATACTCGTCAATCCAACTGCTGGCAACCACAATTCCCGCAAATTCTGCAGTTTATGAAAATCGTCCGAAAGACACGCCAATCTGTTGTAACCTAAGCTAAGAGTAGTGAGCATCGTGCATGTAAAAACGCCTGAGGGAATCACGGTAAGCTCATTGTGGTCCAACGTCAATATTTCCAACTCCTTCAAGAATTGGAGCTCCTCTGGTGGAAGAATAATGCTGTTGTTGTTTAGGTGAAGAGTATGAACACCCTTAAGGTTTCTTATATCGGGAGGAACTACTTTAAGTCCACGATAACTAAGATTAATCGTTCCTTTTCCGGCTGTTGATATAGCTCGCAAATCTATGCTGCCGGCAGCCATTTTACAGTGTCCCGCTGCTCCACCCTAATATGGGTGGACGCTGTTCCAAATATAGTACCATTGCGTAACCGTCTAACCCCCATCCTAATGGCCGTTTTGCGTTTGTGAACGATCCTCCTCAAGATATCGAAAATTACCACCAAGAAGCTGTAATGAATGGTCTGTCCTTCTCGGAATTATGCTACTTGTTCTGCTGTCCACCATGGCCCTCTAGTATAGCAGCAAAATTGGCTTTTCTGCCGCCAGAATCGACTTACAGCCTCAAAGATGAAGAACAAGACGGATCGTGTACACTTCATCTTACTGATAGAAGTGAATGGCAGTATTCCCCTCACGAACTAGATGCCATTGAGGTGTTCAAGGTTAGGACTAGAAAGGGTAACAGAATAGCCTGTATGTACGTGAAAAACTCAGATAATCCCAAGTATACAATCATGTTTAGTCACGGAAATGCCGTTGATTTGGGCCAAATGTCTAGTTTCTACATTGGCCTCGGCTCGCGAGTCAACTGCAACGTGTTTTCTTACGACTACTCCGGATACGGCGAGAGCACGGGGAAACCGACTGAAGGAAACGTGTATGCAGATGCTGAGGCGGCATGGCAGGCGCTCAGACAGCGCTACTCGATAACACCGAATCAGATCATTCTCTATGGACAGAGCATTGGTACAACGGCCGCCATCGACCTGGCCATCAAGTACGAGGTTGCCGGCGTGGTGCTACACTCTCCACTCATGTCTGGGATGAGAGTGGCCTTTCCCAGCACAAGACGGACATGGTGTTTCGATCCCTTTCAAAAGTGAGTACAGAAATGGAGAATAGTACTGGAGGTACATGTGTAGTGTATTGCATTGTATTGTTCAGTAGAAACCTCTTAAATCTGGCCACCTTGGGACCAAGAAACTTGGCCGGATTAGAGAGGTGGTTGGAATAGGCAGGTTCATTCCAATACTGTAAAACTTGGATAGTAAGTACCCTCAAGGGAAGGCAGAATAGGTACTCACTATCAGTGGAACTTACTACCCAAGATGCTTTCAATGGTATTGCATGAGGTGGGGACAGAGCAATGAGTGCTTACTATCCAGGAGTACTTACTCCTAACCCAGGTAGTTACGTACTAACTGAGTTTGACTGTATATGGGTGACTTTGGGACCAAACAGTATGGCCGGTTTAGACAGTGAAGCTGATTTACAGAGGCTGGGATTAGAGAGGTTTCACTGGACATCAATTCCTGGGGGCACTGTAGATTATTTGCTGTAATATCAGAAATTCAGAACATACAACCAGTTGAACTTTGATAGCAAAACATTTAGCAGAATACACTGAACTTACTTCAATGTGTGGAATTCAGTTTCCTTTCCTACAGTGTTCTTGCATGTTTGTTTTTGTGTGTTGGGTGCCTTTGTAGCTGGCCTTTAGCTCTCCAGGTGAAAGCACCTTCTTATCCTATGCAGAACCCATTGTGAGATTTCTTGCTAATGGCTGTCCACTTTCCACTTTATTGTTGTTTCCCAACATACGTAGGAGGGGACCTGATCAGCATAATGTGTTGGTATAGACAGTGGCCTACCCCCCCCCCCCCCCCCCAGGTGCTTGCCTGGCCGGTGATTGATGTTAACCGAATTCTACTACCGGATCCACGTGACCTCAGACCCCCTATTTCCGTATAGTATACGTATGTACCTCTATGTTATGACATAGGCCTACATATATGTACACTGTGTTTTTGCCCCCCCCCCCCCCCCCGTCATTGTCCTGAAGAAACCCCGAGTACGTATGTCAAATATATTATAATGCTGTATAAGAATTCACTATTACATACATATCTCTGTAGTCACAATCCATCCTTTCTACATATCTACTACTGAGACCACTCTACAGTGATGCCTCTCTCCAGTCCAACCACTACTGAGACCACTCTACAGTGGTACCTCTCTTCAGTCCAACCATTACTGAGACCACTCTACAGTGGTACCTCTCTCCAGTCCAACCACTACTGGTACCTCTCTCCAGTCCAACCACTACTGGTACCTCTTTACAATCCAACCACTACTGGGACCACTCTACAGTGGTACCTCTCTCCAACCCAGCCACTACTGGGACCACTCTACAGTGGTACCTCTCTCCAGTCCAACCACTACTGGGACCACTCTACAGTGGTACCTCTCTCCAGTCCAACCACTACTGGGACCACTCTACAGTGGTACGTACCTCTCTCCAGGGCCGACAACAGTGTGGTAGTCTTGCTTTAAAATAACTGCTGTTTAGATAACTCCACCTAATCCTGTGACTTAGGTTTCAACACGAGATTGCATTGTCACAAGGTAAACAGAACATCCGCCATGATGAAGTGTACCACCATGTCACAGACATGCTCTTTGGTGTGTTTACACAGTACTACAATATATACTTGCTTCACTGTTTTTGCTTCTTGTGTTCACGATAACAAAGCACTTTTGAGCTGAAAGCTCTGTGTTTTAGTGAGCCCTACTGCCATGTACGTGTGTGTGTGTGTGTGTGTGTGTGTGTGTGTGTGTGATGGTAGGAAGTGTGTCAGTGTATTATGTAATATGTTCTTATATAAGCAAACATACAAACATTCACACATGTGTGCTCAATGATGTGTAGTGTATTTTTGTAACTTAAGTGCTAACGGCAATACTGTGTGTAGTACTCTGTGCACATATATATGTATGTACAGATGCGTACACATTTTTCAGAGAAAATGCGGAGGGGGAGATTGGTGGAGGAGAGGGTGTGAGAGGAAAATAGGGGAATGGTTCATATGTACATATGGTGTGAGGGAGAGAGGTTGGTTTGAGAGGGTTGGTTGTGAAAGAAAGAGTTGAGGGATAGGTTGGAGGGAGGGTGATTAGGAAGGTAAGGGCAGAGTGTAATGATACATGTACTTTTGTACAGTGCAGCTTGCTTAGGAAGTATGTGGTGTAGTACATACCCTAAATTGGGAGATTTTCGCGACCAATAACATTCGCGTTTTTTATGAATTGACTTCACTCATGAATTTGTTTTGTCGTGAATATTTCTGCACACGTCTCAAAGTATAGGTATAGCCAGTCTGTAGTGAGACTGGTGAATATTTCTGCCTACCAGATTTGACCCCAATTTGTGAAATTTACTGTTCGTGAATATTTCCCAATTTAGGGTACTCGTGGATAGTAAGTACTCCTCATTCTGCCCCTGTGTATACCTCATGCACACAAACCAACCCTGATAGTAAATACCTCTGATAATAAGTACCGGTCTTGTGTCCCCTTTGAGGTACGTACTAACCAATGTTCACTGTATTATTGGTCACGCACAGCCCTACTTTCAGTTTAGTGTTTTCTGTATAGCAGGATTGGTATGAATAGGTTACTGTGGGATGTGTGTGTGTACTCAATACTGAAAGCACAGACTGTACTGAAAGTGAGTATCCCAAGACAGAGGGATATGCTGGGAGTACTGAATGGGAAAACTTAGGAATCAAGCCACCTCAATGGGTTGAGGTTGTGGTATTGTCTTGCGTGCTTTTGGGTCTTCTATGGATGTGTTCCAGCTGTATAGGGTTCAGATTGCCAGTGTGTGTGTGTGTGTGTGTGTGTGTGTGTGTGTGTGTGTGTGTGTGTGTTGTGTGTGTGTGTGTGTGTGTGTGTGTGTGTGTTTGTGTGTGTGTGTGTGTGTGTGTGTGTGTGTGTGTGTGTGTGTGTGTGTTTGTGTGTGTGTGTGTGTGTGTGTGTGTGTGTGTGTGTGTGTGTGTGTGTGTGTGTACATGTGTGCGTATGTACGTACGTATGTATGCATACATACAAGCTTTTTCATTTGCATATCATATAGGCACTAGTTTTTGCAGGGCAAACATTTCACGAATGAAGAGCTGTAATTTGTGATTTTATTTTCACGAATGGACTAGTCCCTACTATGGTGAAACCTCTCTAAACCGAACCTTCTGTATTCTGAAAACCTCTCTAAACTGGACATGTTTTCAAGTCCTGCTCTCTATATTAGCTGTACATACAGAACCTCTCTAATCCGGAAACCTCTCTAAACTGGACCATTTCTTTGGTCCCAAGGGTGTTCGGTTTAGAGAAGTCACACTGTACATCTTAGACAAACATTCTGCGTATGTATCTAACCAAATATTTGTGATTGAGTTTTTGCAAATACAGGCTCATTCACACAATTTGAGAAAAATAAAGACCCACGAAAATTAGTGTCCATATATACAGCACGTGTGTGTACATATATACATACATTAATGCACATGCGTACGTACGTGTGTCAGTCTCTCCCTCTGTGTACGTCTGCTTATCCGTGAAGCTTTTATTCAAGTTTAAGTGTTTTAGTGTTTATCACACAACTAATAGTGAGTGGTAGGTTTCTTCAAGAAATTGTTTTTGGTGACAGCTGCTGAACCGATTATCAAATCTTTCTTTCATTACGAAATCAGGATTAAGTGACCTCTACTGTACACCCCGTGTACTGAGGGCCCTGGGCTGGGGTAGTGTGTTGAATAGTCCTTTGAATTGAAATAGCATCCAGTACCATTGTAACGACACAGATTTTATACTGTATAAAGCAAGGCGTCTAACTCGCCTTGAGTTTAACTTGGTAACGTGTGATTTTAGGCAATTACATATCTGTTATGTTCCTTGAAGATTTTTCCAAAGAAATATGCTCTAAATCAAATCCAAAAGAAGCCAGTCTTTGCCACCATGAGGAGCAAACTTAGCATCATTACGGGGAAAGTCTTCTTTAGGGATTGTTACTGCCAATTCCCTTCAGAGACTTGATGTTTAGCATTCGAATTACTTTGTCAAATTCCTGGAAGTCAAGAACACTTGCCCAAAGTCTACAAACGGATGCTATAATAGTTAAGACATAGGCACTCAGGCTGTATGGTATAGGCACTCGGGCTGTATGGTATAGGCACTCGGGCTGTATGGCATAGGAAAGGCACTTGCCCTCGGGACTCAACATTTTAAATGCCATACAGCCCTTGCGACTGTATTTTACGTACCGAATAGCACCAGTAGAATTGTAGTGTTTGTTGATTGCAGGCCTGGAAGAAGCTATCCGAAAGTTCTCATCCTGACTTAGTTACAATATCCCCCCATGCGTGATAGTAGTCTATAAACTCCTAACTGACAATGTATTTTGAGGTTTGGTGAGAAAAGTGGTAGGACAACAGCCCTATCTGCTCCTGTACATGTGAATCCTCTGGCCCTGGAGTGGAAGTTACAGTTACAGTCTGCCTTTTCTGCATTCTTGTCAGGAGTACAACTTGCACACCAAAGGCTAACTTCTTGCAACAGTACTGTATGTACATACATACATGTCATGCGCTTTTGTTGGATCATATGTAATCACCATTGCTTCATGTCTTCTCTTTCCTGTAGTATTGAGAAAGTAACGAGAGTAGCGTCATCAGTTCTCGTCATCCACGGTACAGACGATGAGGTGATTGATTTCTCACACGGTCTGGCCATCTACGAGCGAGCACCACGCACGGTGGAGCCACTTTGGGTGGAGGGCGCCGGTCACAATGATGTTGAATTGTATGGACAATACCTCGAAAGATTGAGAAAATTTATTCAACAAGAGATTGGGACGTCCTAGGTGGTGCCTCAACATAATATAGAGCATGTACTTATGGTAAAATTTAACATCTTGTTCTTTGTGTTTCCACGGTCAATTATCACAGTTTGATTTTATTTCTGTTAAAATTGAAACGAAATTTAATGTATTGTCAGGGTGGTTACCCACCAAGTAAGGCAGAAGTGATACTGTGTGTGTGAATATAATGCATGTTTAGGGAAAACAGCTAGCGTTTGGTATGGCTGTGTGACTAGCTTTGGATGATGTAGGCTGGTTTTAGTCTGGCGTAGCCGACCCAATCTCGCGCGGCCATTTTCGGGGACTGACGTCACGGTGACGTCAGTCCCCGAAAATGGCCGAGCGAGATTGGGTCGGCTACGCCAGACTAGGCTGGTTTGTTCTCACTGTGCTTGTGAACTGATTCCACCAATACTGCTGGACTAAGGAAGGCACGGGGAGATCTCTACTCGAGGTTGGTTACCTTCTATACATACTAAAATCATGCAGCTGGAATCCATGTTTTGATCCACCCGCGGGGTTGCGAAAAGACGGCCATTTTCTCCCTTTCCCTGCTAGCTCGAAGCATAGATACTCCTCAAGAATGCCCACCGTTCTGTTATTAGACAGATCATTGTCTATGAGTCGTCCTGCTTCCGATGACGACTTAGAAGGTAAGAATCATTGCTTTTGCAGTATGATCCATTATTGGTAGCACAATTGCTTTTCTTCTTGGCAGGTCCAACTAAACTGTCCCTGGCTTTAAATGGTCTCAACAAGTTTTGTGACTACATTTCGAAAAACCTACCCCACGAGTTCCTAGCGCTGTTGGCATATTCCTCAAAATGCGAAGTGGTTGTGCCTTTCACCAAGAACCACGAAGACATAAAACAGGCCCTGATTGGGGAAGAAGTATTCGACAAAAGTGATCTACAAAATGCTCTGGAGACTGTTGTTGAAGTCGTTGCTAACGAATGGGGAGCTTTTGTGCCCTGTCAGGTCGTTATAGTGACAGATGGTCTTCCCGGACTCCAATTATTGCACACCCAACCGTTGCCTGCTAGTTTTCATTTCCCCATGCAGGCCCATGTGGTAGTCATGGCAACAAAAGAAGAACTTAAAGTTTTGTCCGCAACAGACCCCCTTTCTCATCTTTGTACTGTTTTGGGTGTAAATGAGGAGTATATTTTATTTCCGTCTAATTCACAATCCGTCGACTCAACCAATGCCACTTTCATGGAGCTGGCAGAAAAATACTTTCTTCCATATTGCGGTACACTCAAATGCGGCCATCTTGAATCCAAAGTGAGCCTGGTACCTTCACCATACTCACACAAATCCAATGTTGGCATTTGCACCAGCAGAAATGGAGGAAAATTTGCTCCTTTGAAAGGATTAGATCATTCACTTCCATCTGTATTGGAAGTTTGTGGGTTTGTCGAAACATCCAATATTTATGCTCCACCTACTCTGTCTCGGCATTTGGTTCTGGATGTTCCAGTAGGGGAAACCCCTCATACTGAAGTTGCCAATGGCAACACTGACTCAGACCTCAAAGACCAGAGTCAAATCCCTTCATTTCGTGTTCTCCTTCATGGGAGCTTGAAAGTACAATCAATGGTAGCTGTAGTTAGGTTGAGGTGAGTGGCTAAGTGAGCAGTATGTACACACACACACACACACACACACACACACACACACACAGAGCGAGAGTGTGTGTGTGTGTGTGTGTGTGTTATAGCAATGGATTAGCAGGTGCTTCCTCCTTTCACAGACACGATTGGTTTGGGTTGCTATACAGTGGATCCGAAGGAAAGAATACAAAGAAAGCAAATCTCATTATCTCCATTCTCCATCCTGGAGCTGATATACCGTGGTTGGGGTCTTTTGACCATCTGGGGCTGGACACACCCACTGGTGACACCGAGTCATTCCCCATTGCTCCACCCAGAAACCTCAGCTTTCAGAATACAGCAAATTTATCATGGATCAGTGACAGTGTACTGCAGGTTAGCAGTGGCCATGTTTGTTGTCATGGTAATCACTAACATGGATGTCTTTATCTTCAATTAGAATGATTTGAGCAAACTGGTAAGATACTCCAGAAAACTGCCAGATAAGGAGACGTCATACTTGAAGGTATGTACTCCCAGATGGAGTGTGGTGTGTGCTCCTAGATGGAATGTGGTGTAAGGATTTGTGTATCTATGCACACACACACACATGCACACGCACACACACCTAATAAAAATGGCATCAACCACAACCCATGCAATGTAGGCTACCCCTTATTAATTGGCTGTATTGTACCATTCTGTATATCAATTGTAGGAGTACAATAAGCTAAGAGTGACTGCTCTCACCTACTGCTCTCCTGAGCTGCTCAACACAATGGTGGAACTTCTGGAAGCAGAGAAGGAGGCAATGAGCCAACCAAGAGGGTCTGCACTGCTGGACAAAGCCATTGCCTTCCTTAAGACCTCAACTGATGCATCAAAGAAACTTGCCAGTGGTGGAAATGTTGTATAGTTCTACTCATACACTTTCCTTCGGTGGTTGTCAGTTGTTTCAATTCAGCAACACAATATTGGCCTGCTGTCCACCATCTATATCCTGTACTGTTTGTATGTACAGTATGTATGCGTACACATGTCGCATGCATTTTCTAATCATGTGTACATAACTGCATCCTATCTCGTAAACCTGGAGAGGCATATCAGGCACTAAGAAAACACTGTGTTGATGCAGTGATTTACAGTAAAAATGAGATTTTGCACATGTTAATGAAGCACAAGATGGTAGCAAAAACATGCTAAATAAAACAGCAAAAGAACTGAACTAAATATGTAAAAAGCAAGGAGCCAGTAGTAAATAAAACATTGGGCGAACACTAAGTATACAAATATCATGGAAACAACCATGTACGTATGTGCAGTACTCCATAGATACTCTATACTAAGTATGTAGTATAGTATGGAGCATCTGTGAATACACACAGCTGTAGTCTATACTGGAGCGGAGGCGAGGACAGTATGGAGCTTGTGCACACGAGGTGGATTCTCCGATACACTTTCTACACGGAACTCTCTCAGCACTTGTGCCCGATGCAGAGATGTTTTGGATGTCTGAGGGTAGTAGGCAAATATATCTCCTCTACTGCACAGGAACCACAGCTTGCCATCTTCAACAGAGCCCACAACAGTGGAAAGTTCACTGATTTCACTCTCTGATCTGGAGAAATCCAGTCAACAACAATCATACATACATTTGTGCACAATAGTTAGCCGGAGCCAATGTTGCAAGAAAGTGAATGTACATAGTTTATGTGTACACACACAAACACACACACACACACACACACACACACACACACACACACACACACACACACACACACACAAACACCACACACACACACAAACCTTAGTATTGCTTCCTTAGCTTGGAGGTGAATGGTCACATCTTCACAATTCCATTTCAGGACATGACTTTCTTCCTCAGTATCTACAATTGTTTGGTTACAGTCTGTAGTCGACAGTTGTTTCCAGAAGGACTGTAAACTGTTTGCAATGGCCTTGGGCCTCTTCCGTTGTGAAGCAACTTGGCTGACTGCGTCTGGCCTCCTCTTTTTGCCTTTCCCATTTCCAATGGTTGAAAAACTTGGAACTGAACTTTGACTGCATCCAATATTTAGCTCATTCTGGACATAAACACGAACCAAAATGAACAGTACATAGACCACCTCTGAGTAGTCCTGTCAGCTGTCAGCTGTATAAACACAGTGGAGTACAGGCACATCCAATTGGTTGGGAAGGAAGTTAAGCACATTGCCTCTCTTGCTGATATTGGTCAACTGTGTATTGGGCTGTATTTACGAGGTTCAGACTTTTGGGGGGTGACAGTGTGTGTGTGTGTGTGTGTGTGTGTGTGTGTGTGTGTGTGTGTGTGTGTGTGTGTGTGTGTGTGTGTGTGTGTGTGTGTGTGCGTGCATGCATGCATGCATGTGTGCGTGTGTGTAAGCATGGGGGGTATTAGCCTCCCCTTGTAAACACCCCCCCCCATAATATTGTGATTAAACATCCAAAAGCTGACAGGCAATATATTGATTATTCAAACTATTGCCTACCAATTATTGTATTGTCAGTCATGATTGACACTGATATCGCCTACTGATATCAATGCACTGTCCAGGACCAATGTATACCACTAGCTAAAGCTTACCCGCAGAAGTGTAGTCTGTATACTTGGTGTAACTCCACCCACAGTGTTTCCAGTTCCATTTCGGTCAGTACAGTCCATCCTCCCATTCTGTTTGGTAACATTTGCAGTATCATTTTGATCGGCAACATCCACATTTCCATTTATTCCTGTAACGCCTTC
This sequence comes from Halisarca cf. caerulea, assembly GCA_963170055.1. Lineage (NCBI taxonomy): Eukaryota > Metazoa > Porifera > Demospongiae > Chondrillida > Halisarcidae > Halisarca > Halisarca cf. caerulea. The sequence continues at coordinate 435,350 of CAUJGJ010000085.1, forward strand.
AATTCCATTCCTGACATCACTGTTCTCATTCCTTTGTGCCACACCAAAAGGTAAGAGACTGGCTGACTGATGAGGACACAAAGGCATCCTCACAGACATGTTCCATGACATTCAAAAAGACACACTCACCATCAGAGGTGCATGGTTTCCACTTCCAGTTGTCCATCCCATGCTCCACTTGGAAGCGGAATCTGAACAAGAAGGGGAGGAACCGTTATCATCCAGTTTTACAAGCACAAAACACTCTTGCAAATTCAAGTACAGTTGTACCTCGTTTAAGTTACACTACTTAACATGAAGCATCATCTAACATGAAACTATAACCCCAATAAGTTCTGCTCTTATGTAGAATATACTGTTTAGATAAAATACTTTTAGTGGAAATATTAGCACAGTCTCTGGAGTTCAGGCTTAAAGAGGCTCTAGTGAACATTAGTCCAGCTAAACATGCAGTGCCTACCTACTGGAATGCTGTCATGTGATGAGCTATTGGGAACGGAGACTCCAGTTTGCTGGTGAGGCTGTATCACACCTGATGTACAAGGAGTTGGTTTGTCATTGAAAGACTTCACAGGATGGCCATCAGATGGTATGGTACTACTGGACAAGGATTGGTCCTCGGACAGTATAGTACTGCTGGGTGGAGGTTGCTTCTCGGACAGTATGGTACTGCTGGGTGGAGGTTGCTTCTCGGACAGTATGGTACTGCTGGGTGGAGGTTGCTTCTCGGACAGTATGGTACTGCTGGGTGGAGGTTGCTTCTCGGACAGTATGGTACTGCTGGGTGGAGGTTGCTCCTGGGGCCAGTCACTGTTCATCTCATCATCTTGTGGATTCCCGAAAGCAGCCCTTTCAACACCCTCCATTGCATTCTGCTGTTGTTGATTCTGTCGTGAGCCATTCATGCACACACCATCTGGTTCACGTGTACCACCTGTCGTATCTGATGTACTGGTCTCCCCAGTAGTAACCACATCAGATGTCTCCGCAGACTCTCTGCCATTGGGAGCGACTCCACTTCTGTGTGAAGTGTAGAATTTCGTCAGCGATTCCGCCACCATGCGAAGAATACCATCCTACAAAATGAGAAAATAGCAGATTAGCACATGTCCATAAGCAACCCATTGGCACACTGCAATGTGAATTTTATTACATTTGGTATAAATACACAGGTACATGTACATGTATCAGGGATTTTTCTAGAAAAAATGCCAGGGGGGCATATTGAAACTTTCTACACTTCAGGGGTAGCCAAGTACCCATGTTTTGATGGTACAGTCAGCAAGTTATGGTAATGAAACAGAAGCAGAACAACTTTCCAGGGGCCATGATCCAATCTCAAGGGGGGCAGAGCAACTTTCCCCCTGCCCCCCTCCAAAAAAACCTGATGTATGCCACATACAATATACATAATATATGTACATAGTACACAGGTACGTACATGTATATGTATGCCACATATACAATGTACATATGTACATAGTATGAATAACAGACAGTTTAAAGACAGCTACATCAGTAATACAGTCAGGACTCTCAATCCAGCCACATTGACTGAACCAAAACATGCTGGAACATGAAATACTTTAAGTTTACTCTGTCTTGTGCATATTGCTTCATTTGGGGTGGGTGTGGGTGTGGGAGAGTCCCCCCCCCCCCCCCCCCCACAAGCTTTGGGACAATATATGCACATGTACACAGATACATGTCTCTGTTCCTTGCATTATTGGAAGAATACATTTTACCCTCTCTTGAGCCATTTCCAAACAAAGGCCAGGACCAGGTGCGTACAAGTACATACTGGTGACTGGTGACTGATGACTGGTGACTGGTGACTGCATGGTGCTTAAATGACAGGTGACTGGTGACCGGTGCACATCATTTACATTTTCTGCGTACTGATATCAAGAGTTGTGGATTATCAGAGTTGTGGATTATGCATTATCAGAGTTCAGAAATATCAGAGACTGGCCCAAAAGCTATGTCTGTACAAAAGCTACCCAGCTGTTGTGTATGAGCACTAGTTTCATGTCTACATATGTACACCCACTCACAGAATTCTTGAAGAAAACAGACGTTTTGTTTGGCTCTACATTGACATCAACGTCCCTTGAAGGAAGGAATAGGAACAAACAGCCCACTGGAAATTTACTGATAGGAAGGGTGTTGTTCTCTTGTAAAACTTTTCTCAAGACCTTAAAAATACAGAAAAGGACAAAAATAAATGCATGGTTTTAACCACAAATAAGACACTGTAATTTAAACACTTATTAAAATAAGTATCATTGATAAATTAATGACTTACAATCTCATAACTTGCTTGAAATAAGAACAGACTCTGCGATATTTGCAAATAAAAATTCACCTTGTCTGCCACGCTCCTATACTGCACAAGTACCAGTCTGAGAGCAGAATCTTCACATACTTAACATTCAACCCCAATTGTGGAGTCCGTAAATATCATTGGTTGAGAAAATTTCACAATTCGCAGTATTTTGCAGTTTATAAAAGGTTTTGCAACGATACTGTGTATTCCACAAAGAAGACTGGCTTGCAATACAGGCAGAAAGGTACTCAAGTACAGTGTAAAACCTGTCTATAAAGACCACTCAAGGGACCAAGTGATGGTGGTCTTTGTAGACAGGTGGTCCTTATACAGAGGTGCATTGGTATCACTGTGGTGGCCCATGGAAAAGCCTACCATGGTCACTATAGACAGGTGGTCTTTCTATACCATTGGTCTTATAGATACCGTAGGACTGGTATGTGATGCAAAGTAAAAGTTATGTGATTTTGACCACCACAGACACTATGCGATTTTTAAATTTGTGATTGTCTTATCATGCAGTATAGTGTGGCATCAGGCATTAAACATAGTGCGATTTTCTTTAAAATAGCATAATAGTATAACTGAAACTACAGCATAACTTCCATTCCCACGGCAATACAAGTATCACTGTACGCACACGAGGCATGTGGGCCTACCTTCACCACTGATCTGATATACACTGGTCTCTGATTGACAAAGAGAAACAATCTGTCGTGGTTGCTTCTGCTGGTGGAGGTAGGATCACTTCCTGGCCGAGGAAGAAAGCCATACATCTTGAAAGAATGTTTGTCTTCGGTGGACCTCAAATTTGGTGTCTTCTGAATCATGCGTACATCCTCTTGGCACTTATCCCTTTGAAGAAGATGGGTCAATTTGTCCTCATCATCCTCCACTACAGAACAACCTTCTCTTTGGCAACCATCACTTTTATCTTTGCCGTTCTCTTCCATGCTATCATCTTCTTCAAGTTGACATTCATCTTCCCCATTTTGCAATTCAATAAGATTGTTCTCTTTGTATTCTTCACCTCTGCATTTCTGATTGCTCGATTCTTCTTCTGACGGACTACTGTCACCTGGTTCTTCTTCAAACTCAAAGTAAGCAAGTTTTTCCATGAGAGAGAAACCAAACACGGTTCTAGCAGACGATGCCAAGTCTTCAACCTGCGGCTTCTGCCAGATTAGGTTACTGTTGTGTCGGAGTACAATACGAACATTCGGATGACTCAATCCATAGGCCAGGAGAACGTCTTCCACCCTTTTGAACTCATCCCTGCATTTCTTTCCTGTTTTGTACAGCTGTCTTCGAACGGGAATATTCTGGAATAATCCTGTTACAACGACAGAGGTACCAAGCCCAAGAGACGAGGGTTTCTCCCTGGAAACATGGCCACTGTGATCAAAAGAGTAGACGGTACTGAGCGCATCGTTTGCAGTGCATGTGATGATGGTCAAATCTGATACTGCAGCCAGTGATCCAAGAGCCTCTCCTCGAAAACCGTAAGTTCCAATTCGCTCAAGGTCTTCAAAGCATTGCAGTTTCGTTGTGTAATGTGGGACAGCCGCGTAAGGAGCACTTTCTCGGGGAATACCTTCACCGTTGTCTCTCACTTCAATCCTCTCTAGACCAAAGTTGTCCTACACAAGGAAAAAGAACAGTAGATAGAAGAAGTAGGAAAAGTAACAAGGCGAAAAGTAGGCTATCTTGCAGATACTGTAAAACGTTTTTTTTTTTCTCCACTTGCTTTCTTGTAGGGTAAAGTGGGGTAATTTGGCACACTGGGGTAATTCGAGACAGGGCCTTTACTTCTGCTATGGTTAAGCTGTCTAGACATACTTGCTACTGCTGAACTCCCAGTTCATGGAGATGACACCGACAAGAAGCGATGTGTGTAGCTCTAGGTTGACACTGCTTTTAACCCACCATCCTGAATTACCCCGTGCCCCAAATTACCCCACTTTACCCTACCATACGTAGGTTAGAGTATCTATGCTTGTACGGAACAGCTTACCAATTTTACTTGAATATTCGTTGCTCCAGCATCCAAAGAATTCTCTACTAGTTCTTTTATGATACTGTCAATGCCTGTGATCACTTGTGCACTCGAAATGCTTCGTATTGTCACAGAATCCAGACGGTTCATCATTTCGTGCAGCTATGGCGCCAAAACAAGTATCACGTGCCTGCACCTGACAGTCGCGTGATTAGCTCCAACCACAGCATGAGTTCTCTTACAAAAGTAAGCAACACTTACAAGTGCTTTTCGTTAGTGGTTATAGTCGCTATGGCTTCCATTACCAATGTTCACTGATGCTTCTCATTAGGGTTATTCGGCTCACAAGCCTAGTGGGAAGAAGCGGGTTTCCATCCTAAGTGGTGCAAACTCTTTCCAACCCTTACCCGGTGAAACCCCCGTGGAAGCAACCAAAAGGTTTACTGCTTTCGAAGAATGCTGGAAAGAAACAAAAGAGAGACTAGATGTATGGCGATAATGTGCTGCTGTAACAGTGTTTTAGGGTGTG
>CAUJGJ010000085.1:445200-455200 GCA_963170055.1 Halisarca cf. caerulea
CGGAGAGAGCCAATGCACTGATCCAATCCTTGTGACAGTTGCGCATCATCCTCATCTGCTGGAAGTTGACAGTGTCCCAGAATATGACGGTCTGGTCCTGACTTCCAGATATGAGGCACGCACTGGACTTGCTGAACACAATGGACGTCACCGGTCCCTTGTGTCCGTGGAGGGTTGTCAGGGGCTCCACTGGTGAAGAAATCTTCGATTTTCCTTTTCTCTGTATGAAGTTATCCAAGTCTTCTGCCTTCATAGCCGGCCACACTTTGACCGTGAGGTCCTCTGACCCGGTCGCAAGCACACCATTCTTCCACACTGTGCACAGGATAGCTTCTGAATGTCCACTCAGCTCTACGACTCTGTCCTCTTTGTTCGGATCCCATATCTTTGCTGTTTTGTCTACTGACACAGACAAGTTTAGACTGTTGCTTCGCTTGTCTTGACACTTGCAGATTGCTGTCACACGACTTTCGTGAAGTTTGTTCTCAAAGAGGACCAACCCCGTATCAAACTCATACTGGCGTACCAACCCAGTGCGGTAACCCACAAGGATCGATTCCTTGCTTTCGTCTTGTCGAACAGCAATGCATGTTGCCGGGGTGTCCTCCTCGGTGGCAAACGTAGCAACTGGAGTCCCCAGTGTACCAGACCACACCTTCAAGGTTCTGTCTTTTGAAGCTGTCACAAGTTTTTGTCCGTCACTGCTGAAGGCCAGAGAGCTGGCTGGGAGACAGTGTCCTGATATGGTACCAAGGGCAGCCCCAGACTTCACTGACCAGATTTTGATCTCGCCGTCAAGGGCTGCTGACACTATGTGCTGACCCGTAGGGGAATACGCACACGACTGCACCGACGTCTGATGACCTCGGAGGACCTTAATCCGCTTTCGGGTGAACGTATTCCAGATCTTAACGTGGGTGTCCCATCCGCCTACTGCCACGAGTGTACCCTCGGGATCAAAGCTGACACAGTTTATCGGTCGACTGCTGACATTGTGCACTTTCAGTACGCCATCTTCTCTCCCATCTGTACCATTCCAGACTCGTGTGGTTCCATCATAAGAGACAGACACGATCACTCGGCCCGCAGCATTAGTGACACACCCCTTCACTGGGTGGGTGTGTCCTTTCATCACCTGAATCCTGAACCCCTCTTTGAGGTCCCACAGACTGAGGGTACAGTCTTTGGAGCTGGTACAAAGTCGAGCAGTCGACACAAATGTGACACCAGTGATGGGACCTGCGTGTCCCGTGAACGTTGCCACTTCCCTTCCCGTGGATATCTCGTGAACTTTGGCTATCCCACTGCTGAGCCCGCAAGCCACAAGGCTTGCATCTGACGACACCGAAACACACAACACGTTCTGCAGACCACCCGTTATGGTAAGCTGGCAAGGCTGTTTCCCCTCTGTCTTGTTCACCCACTCTACAATTGGGTAGCCAGTGGTTTCAACCGCTGACCTGGCATACTTGGAGAGAATGGAATCTGATGGTTCGTTGAAAGCCTGCTGGATCACAAGTGCTGGAGTTGAGTTGACAATGTGGAGGTTGCGGGAGACGAATGAGTGAAAGGCCTCGACGGCCTGATTCTGCAGCATCTTCTTCAACTCCCGTACCATTCCAGTGGACAGGGATTGCATGCTGGGAGTATAGTCCTCCAACAAACGGTGAGAAAATCCAAGGGACGCCTTTGCCGAGATGAAACTCAAACTCGTGAGCACTTTCTCCAGTTCCTTCCACATCCCTGCCATTGTCAAGTGGTAGGGTAACTCACTGAATGCTCTGGGATCCTTCCCTTTGAAGGAGTTGTCCCCTCTCGGATCTGCTTTCGACTTGAAGTACAAGGAGGCCACTGTGTGGAGCTTACGTTCAAAGTCGCTGTTGCCTCCCTTCATGTAGCGCTGCCTCACAGCCTTCTCAATGTCCTGGTGAGAGAAGGTAAGGAGATCGTTATTCTCATGCGAGGTCGGCTGGAGGTAACCAAGAAGACTTCTAAACAGACGGGCAACCATTATCGGTGGTAACTTCTGGATCCCGCTTTCCTCAACCACTCCCACTGCGCCGTATATGGCCAAAAGTGAGGAGAGTTCATTTTCTTGGAGTCCATTCTGTGCTATCACCAGCAGAGACAAAGCTGTTGAGACCAACTCACTTCCGTGTTCTTCTTCAAGACGCTGGAGTATCTCTTGCAGAAGTCCTGCCACCGTTGAGGACATTTGACGGATTTTACTGGAAACTTGCTCAAAAATACCAAAAACTCTGAGCTCCTCACAGGCAAGATGGAGATATAGAGGGTTGATGGCTTCTTTCTTGGAGAGGAGAAGTTTCATTTGGTTGTTGAATGCTGTCTCTTCGAGTTTTTTCTTGTGTTTTCCCAGACGTCTTCTGACCATTTCAGACTTATCAAACACATCAAGGGCACCGATGGTGAGGACGGTGGGTGAGGGCTTGCGGTGAAGGAGAGTGGAGTAGACTGCCTGTCCCTCCCGACAGCTCACAAAGATTGTGACATTTTCTGGGATTTGAGCAGGAAGCCACTCCAATGCTCGAGCCCCGTGCACATCGTCAAGTAGATCCAGGGCATCGATCAGAATCAACAACTTTCCCTTTTCTGCAAGAACCTCTGAAGTCTCTTTCAAGAATTCCGGCCAGCACTGGAGGAGTTCTGAAATGTCTTCGGGCACACTGAGGGAGAGAGCGAAGTTCTTCTTCAACTTGTGACAGATGCGAAGTAGAATGTTCTCAAGGTTCCCTGAATCAGGGCACGATCCAATGAAATGGTGCACAACAGTAGAGGACGCATCTGCTACCCCACTGCTTCCCAGGAACTGGCTGTACTGATGCAAAAATGCGGACATGAAGGCAGATTTCCCCGAGCCTGGTTTCCCTGCGCCAACTATCAATTTCCCTGGCCCGTGCGACACCATGTCCACTGCTTTCGTGAGAAGCTTGCTTCGGCCGACGAACTTCTCCGATTCTGACTGTGCAAAGGCAGTGTGTGCGATATCGGCTTGAACGAGAGGGTCGCTATCAGGGTCCTCCTCTGGGTAGTCTTTCTGTATACGGTTCCACAGCACATTTAGCACTCGCTTCCCAAAATCCTCCAGATTTCCAGTCATGGGTTTGCCTTCCACCACACCCAGCCAGCGAGCTGAGAAATTATCATACACTTCGAGTCCACTGGAGCGAATCCGGCTCTTCAAATTGTCCATTTTTACATGTGCTTCGTGAGACTCACTCGCAAAGGAGGACAAGTGCTCCTGAGGTACTTCATGCAGGAAGGAAGGGTCGCGGAAGAAGAAGAAAGCCTTGTTCTGTGCTTCCTCTGGTTGTGCCATTGCTGCATGGTATATCTCCAACTCGGTGATGGATCGATTGGTGGGGTATTCCTTCAGCCATTCGTACTCAGTTGATTCCGGTATATGATAATCCTCCATTGACCACCCGTACCGCTCTCCGAGGATCCCGACAAAATACTGACAACGAGACACTTCGCTCAGGCATATCTCAACCGCTCTCTGGCTCTTAGCATCCTCTTCTGTCACCCCCCATCGGAGGTCCAGTTCGTAGAGCTGAATGTGTCGTGAGTGGGCCCTTGCTCTCAGTTCTGGGAAGACGTAGCGAGTTAGCAGGTCTCTTTCTGCATGCATGTCTTTAAAAGTTGAGGAGATAAACACACGGACTGTTCTCCACATACGGGCTTGACCTGATCCGAGAAACGCCTTCTCCTTTGCCAGTGAAGGTACAACTTCACCTCCTCCCGCTGGCTGTAAACCAATTCTCTTCACTGCCTTCAAATTGTATGCCTTGTCGATGTTCTGTACGTACGTGAGTTGCCCGTCATCGCCTCGTTCAGCAATGAACCTCAAGATCTGGTCGCTGTACCCGGCCAGGTATATGTCATTTGGATGCTCCGGTTGTACAGATGAGACAAAGCCGGCCATCTTTCCACTCAGGTTAACATTGACAAAGAGGAGATTGGGGTTGACTGTGCGGCGGTACTTTTTGAGAAAGTCGGACACAAATTGTCCTTCAGCTGTCTGCAAGTTGACAGTATTGCTGAGAATGAGGAGGTTGTCAATGTGAACTTGAGAGTTGAGAGCATCTTCCAACACTGCCATTGGCAGCTTGCCTTCAGACTGGTCCAGGTTGTGAGAATGCACCGTCTTCAGAACCTCGTGCATGTTGTCGAGAATTGTGCCGTCGAGAAGCTGAACCTCAACGTGACGCGTTCGGCCAAATATCCACATAGCACAGTGCTCACAGGAGAACTTACACATCAGGCTTAGGAGTATGCCGACTTCCTGTACTGTGCGAGGTCGCCCTAGTCCTCTGGCAGAGGTACACGGCGTCTTCATGTTGCTGCCCACGTTGCAGAGGATGAGAGTGGTTCCAGGAATCGGCTTCACATTGTAGCAAGTGGAGATCTTCAAGGCAGTGTCAAGAGCACTCTTGTACTTCTGCACCAGCGACAGATCTATCAGGTGCTTCAGTTGCTCTTTAGTTTTCTTCTTCTTATCTTTCTTCCCCTTCACTCTGGCAGTGAAAAAACTTTCTGGCGTCTGCTCACTTGTAATCTCTTCCTTTGCTATCTTCTCCAGCTCGGAAAGAACTTCATAAGCAGAGAAGAACCTGAACGGAAACTGCCTACTGTTGACAACTGATCTCTCGTCGGTCAGTTTGTTGACCACCATCTTGTGGTGCTTGGGACTCATGTTGCTCAGGATGAGATTACGCAAGTTTCTCAACATCGCCATGAACGGCAGTTTACGGTGGTCCAGTAGGTCCTCCCACACTGCAGCCTTGTTTCCCCGTGATGAGACTTGTGTCTCCCAGGTCTCGGGGGTGGGGAGTTTCATCCTCTTGCCAGCCTTGTCCTGGTCCCACATCCCAGGGAGTCCCGAACGTCGAAACAGTTCTGGGTCTTCCGGGTACTTCTTACCGAGGATGCACATAACATGGTCAACAGGCTTGACAATGTGCAGCTTGCGGATGAGCTGCTTCAAAGTGAAGGTGAGGCGTTCAAGTTCCTCTTCCGACTCACTCTCCTCATCTCTGACAACCGAGTCGTCATCATCACTGCTACTACTTTCTTCCTCCTTCTGGACTACCTTTGGACCCTTCTTCGTATCCCCCTCTTTCTTCTCGCCCTTCTTTGCTGAATCATCTCTTTCTCTCTTTTTCTTCTTCAGCTTTGATTTCTCCTTGTTGTACTTGGCAAGTTGGTATGCATCGAACTGGGGGAATTTCTCACACATTGACTTTCTCAGAGCAGTGGGGAGCGAACCAAAGTTGAGGGACTTGTCGTGAAACGATTGGTATATTTCCGCCACTTCTATCCAATCCGAAGGTAGACGAATGGATGCACTGAAGTACTTCCTAATGTGCGGCCTACACGAGTGAACGTTGGCTGAGAGAGCCAAGAGAAAGTTAGCCGTGGTCCTGATGTTAAGATTGCAACGGGTGTACAGAGCCACCTTCAGTATGAACTCAGCATCGTATCGCGCCAGAGAGGAGCCCCGGTCAGCAAGAACTTTAAAAGTTTCGTTCTTTCTGTCTCTGAAGTTTGGAGCTGAGAGCAGGGAAGCAGAAATGGTATGAATGAAGTTCCTCTTCATGGCAGTGATGTCCAGCGGAGCATCACTGATACCAACGACCCTAAGATCTCTCTCGGGAGGAAGAAACAACTCTTCTCCGCTCTCCTCCTTTGTGGTGTGAAGACCATAGTGTGGTAGGTGTTTTGCAGCCTCCTTGGCTACTTCTGACTGCATCATCAGCTGCTTCTCCACATGAGCAGCAACATCAGTTGGTGCTTGTCCCGACATTGAGGAAACAGTGGTTTTGGCAGCAATAGAGGTACTTGCACCTTCACCGAGATTCATAGAGGGTTTACCAACCTCCACAAGCTTGCTACTGTCTTTCACTGAGTGAGTGGTTGGCGCACTTGGTCTCACTGTGATCAGGCCCTTACTAGAAGCGGAGGACAGGAAAGAGGTTGTATTCGAAGATGTGCTCTTACTAAGAAGAGAACTCCCGGTTTGGGGAATACCTCTGGTGATAACCGTAGATGAGGGTTTCTGCTGAGATGTCACATGACTGCTACTCTGTGCAGTGGACGTGCCACTCGGTGAGCCCTTGCTGCTTAGGAGGTAGCTGCTAGCTGTGGATAAGGATGATGTCTTTGAAACCGACACAAATCCTGATGTCGATAGTTTTGAAGTTGACTGTGGTCTTTCGATATCTACTGATGATTTATTAGCTGTTGGTGATGGTTTTGAAGTTGTCAGTGAAGATGACGATGAAACTGAAATCTTCTTTGTCCGCGGTGGTGAGACTGCACTCTTTTTGCTTGCAGAATCAGTTTCTTCCTTCGAAGAAGTCAATGTCTTCTTGGTTGTCAATGGAGAGCTCTTGCTTTCACGACTAGAAGATGAAGACAAGGCACCTGTCTTTGTCAATGATGAAAGAGCAGTACGACCAGACAGGAGAGAACTGGTTTTATCTGGTTTAGATGATAGCTGAAAGGATGACGTTGTTGTCAACTTTGAGTCCAATCTGCTCTTCAGCAGATGTGATCCAGCTGGCTGGTTTACTCTTGTGCTCATCTTGAGGGGAAAATCCTGCAATATATACGGGGCAGAACCAGAATCATGCAGTAAGTAGCAACGTAGATACTCTATGGTAGCATAGATATTATCTATGCTGGTAGCAAAGGCACTATGCTCGGCAGTATTTGAATCCTAACCCAATGACCACTTAAAAGGCAAACTACGACAGTATTCGATCGTAGGACGTTACAAACAAGCCAAAATAGACCGAATATACAATTAAATAGAGAAATACACCTTCTGGTTTAGCTGGAAACGTGGCGTTTCCGAGTGAAACGATTCCTGCCCTAATACCAGACTATTTGGAACCATATCTCGTCGAATTAGAGTTAACGTACCGTAAAACTCTCCAAAAGCAGTCTTGGTTCGGCAAAGAATCCACTATGATCAGATTCTTCCCTCTCGACGATCTAGCAAGGCAGGCTTGCCGTACAGGATGTACCGTAGGTGTCGAGTACACCTTCTGTGCAGCGTCACTGTTTTGAAGTATATTCATAGCCTCGCGCTTTCCACCACGCCCACACTTGCATCAGGCGCGCGAAATTTTTCACTGTTGTCAAGTGCGTTTTATCGCAATTTTAGTTCTTTTCATTTGTTTGTGTTTTCTGTCAATAGACCTCACTTGTTTCATGGTTCCAACTGCACTGAAATTTCAAAGTAACAAACTCCAGGAGACATTAGAAAATGGTTCTTGTCAGAACGTTGCTACAATTATCAGGTCACATTGTCACTTCACAGAGTAATCTCGGGAATGTAATTTTTTACCATAATATGCAGAATTAATTGTAAGATTTCTCCGTAATAAGATCTAACTTAAAGTAGTAAAGTCTTCTTTTGTGAAGACAGCAAAGCAGCTGTCCTCCCTTGAAGACAACTGTAGGCAAATCCATAGGCCAACTCGACCAAACACTCTTATCCTAACTTCACACCCTCAGGACTGTTCTTGCAAACTACTGCATGCACACATGCACTTGTTTCCCTGTTGTCACCAATTTCTCCAGGAGAGTTTTACACTGCTCGCTTGATTATTATTTGCAGATATTCTTCTTTTCCTTTCTTCTTCAGTGGAAGTGTTTACAACATGTCATTTGTACTGGTGATCGGGATAGCAACTTCCGCGTCCATTATCCATCGCTCCCTCACCCAAGGAGTCTCCTCTCTTCTTCAAATACAGAAATTTTCAGTTCAGTCTCCATTGATGACCCTAGACAACATTGTCGGCAAGGTGTGTGTGTGTGTGTGTGTGTTTGTGTGTGTGTGTGTGTGTGTGTGTGTGTGTGTGTGTGTGTGTGTGTGTTAGTTTGCATGTGTGTATGTGTGCATATGTGTGTGTGTGTGAGAGAGAGTGTGTGTGTGTGTGTGTGTGTATGTGTTTGTGTGCATGTGTATGTGTGTGTGTGTGTGTGTGTGTGTGTGTGTGTGTGCGTATTTGCGCGCTTGTGTGTGTTTTTATGCTTAGTGTACGGTCAATGTCCTCTCCTTTGAAAAGGTCTTCTTGTCCATTGTTAGATCCTGATGTGTCCAGATGCAGTTTTCTCCCTGGGAGCAAGCTGTTACAAGTATCTCGGCGAGCACTTCTTATTGTCCTCATTTTCGGTTGCGGAGTTTGCCAAAGGTTTACACGTGAGTGGAATGAATATCAATTGAGAATGCTGTTCTGTGTGTCCTTGTGTGTGCCTATGTTTTGCTCTGAGTATTTCTGATAGTCGACAGGTCTGCCATGTTGACATGAAACCTCGGTTCTATGCACTTGAATGTGATATTTTTGTATTGGTTGAGTGCATTGAAATTGCTCCTAAAACCAGTGCTTTTGGACTGTTCAGAACTACAGTGAACTGGCTCAGTACATACCTCAGATAAAATCAGTACTTATTGTCAGAGGCACTTACTATCAGGGTTGGTTTATGTACATGAGGTATACACAGGGACAGAATGAGGAGTACTTACTATCCAGGAGTATGTACTAAACCAGGTACTTACTATCAGGGTTGGTTTATGTACATGAGGTATGCACAGGGACAGAATGAGGAGTACTTACTATCCAGGAGTATGGACTAAACCAGGTACTTACTATCAGGGTTGGTTTATGTACATGAGGTATACACAGGGACAGAATAAGGAGTACTTACTATCCAGGAGTATGTACTAAACCAGGTACTTACTATCAGGGGTGGTTTATGTACATGAGGTATGCACAGGGACAGAATGAGGAGTACTTACTACCAGGAGTATGGACTAAACCAGGTACTTACTATCAGGGGTGGTTTATGTACATGAGGTATACACAGGGACAGAATGAGGAGTACTTACTACCCAGGAGTATGTACTAAACCAGGCACTTACTATCCGGGTTGGTTTATGTACATGAGGTATACACAGGGTCAGAATGAGGAGTACTTACTATCCAGGAGTGTGTACTATCCAGGAGTGTGTACTATCCAGGTACTTACTATGCAAGTTCAACTATAGTGCTGATACACCAGTGGTGATTGGTATAAACATTCTTATCTTAATTGTTGTGAAGAAAGCGCTGAAAAGCATCCTTTCAGAACACTAGTGTTCAGTTGTGGTTGCAAGGAGAGTGGGGCAAGCATTATCAGGACACGCACTGAAAATTATGCAAAATTTTCATTAATAGAGGATGTTAGTAGTGGACGTGTGCTTATGTACGTTGAGACCTCACTTATCTGCACCCTCACCTTCCACAGTAGTTTTTATTGGAACAAATCTACAATAATCCTTCTGTACACTATACTACTGCTCCCTCATTTATCCAGTTCCCTCGCTTTATTTGTAATTTTGCTCACAACATGTGTGTGGATAAGCAGGTTGTCTTTCTTGTGCAGTTTGCAATGATGGAGCACTTTAGTTGGACTGCAGTCAGCTCTCTCTGCGTCCCCAGAACAAGACTATCCGAAGAGGTTAACTTGCTGACTCACAGTCAACTAGACATGCTGAGAGCTCTGCCATCTTTCCGAAGGTTTGACTTCCATGCTGAGTGTGTGCATATATACTTTCTGCTTACAGAGAACTTCATTCTCTTGTTGAGCCAGTACATGTACATTGAGACCTGTGTATTCTGACACCTCAACAATCCAACATTCTCTCTGGTCATATTACATACCTGATATCTGAGAGGTATCAGGTATTCTTGTTTTATCTGGGGAGCTGTTAGCCTCTCTACCCAACACCCAGAGGAGACAGCTACCATGTTTGACTATAGTAAAAGACACTTGATAATCTGACAATTTATGTAATCAGTCATCATGCATACTGTCACCACTTGCATGTACTCCGTCGCCACTTGCATGTACTCTGTCACCACTTGCATGTACACTGTCAACACTTGCATGTACTCTTCCACCACTTGCATGTACTCTGTCACCACTTGCG
>CAUJGJ010000085.1:460200-465200 GCA_963170055.1 Halisarca cf. caerulea
AGGACACTTTGACATATTCGGCTGATCTCAGCAGCACTTGCACCTTCCCAAGTGGTATGGACTGAAGGAACTTAATCGCATCTCTGTGAATGAGTCCGTCAAAGCTCTTTCCATTCACCTCCAGGATCTGGTCGTTGGGGAAGATCTTGCCGCACTTTGCAGCCGGGCCTCCAGGGAATACATCGCGTACGACAAACGGTTTTGGTTGATCCTTTCCTCCGATGATTTTCATTCCGAGACCGGTGGATCCCTTCATAAGTTCCACCATCTTGACTCCACGACGGGAGCCAACATCACGTGGTAAGGTGGACGTCAGCCCTGTAGACATTTCAAAATCTTCATTGATTGAGTGAAGGGAGGACACAGAGTCAGACATTTTCTGCTTGCCCACTGAATGTATGGAGGCCAGGGAGTCTGAACGTCTGTGTCTGCGACGCATTGTCCCACTGCTCTCCTGTCTAGATATCTGACTCTCAGACATGCGGCGCTGGCGAACTGGAGAACCCTGCCGCGATGTGGTGGTCGACCCGGCAGGTGTGTTCAGAGCAGAACCAGTCACTGGAGGCCTACGAGCAACGATTAAGTTGACCGTATCTGCCGACCTGAGCACATTAGTAGCCTCAAGCTTTGAAAGACCTATGATCTTTGTTTCGTTCATGAACATCACACGATCTCCCACCTTTAGTCTTCCATCTGCACTGGCTATGGAATTGGGTACAATTCGCTTGACCTGTAGAAAAGCGAGGAATCAACATGACGTGTGGCTGTGCGTGTGTGTTTGTGTGTGTGTATTCACACACACACACACACACACACACACACACACACACACACACACACACACACACACACACACACACACACACACACACACACACACACACACACAGGCCCACATAGAGGACTCACATATATATCAGGAGTGACCTTGTCCCCTCCAGCGATGACAAATCCCAGTGTTCTTCCCTCCTGTTTCTGGAGCTCAATCTGGTACACCTCCTCATCCATTCTAGCACACGCCATTGCATGCTCCTCGATGGTCATCATCCCCGTCACACTCTCATCTTGAACATCATTCAGGCTTGATTCAAAGGAAGAATGGAACTTTGAAGGGGAGTTAAACACACTGCTATTGTCTCTGGAGGCAAACGATCCCGAAAGGTCTGGATCACGAGATGGGGTCTGTGTTGGATCTTTCTCCTCTGCCAGAGGTTGGCTGCTGGGGATGAGATTGGTGGAAGACTCCACTGTATTGTAGCTGATGAAACTATCCTCGCTGGCTACCGACAGTCTCTTGTCCACTTCCTTATCACGACCACGTTGTTGTTGTTGCTGTTGTTGTTGTTGTTGTTGTTGTTGTTGTTGTTGTGGTACAGGTGCAGATACTGAGGCCTTCCTCTGTACAACAACTGTGAATGTTTCAGGCACAGAGTTGACAATGCCTTGCGCCTCCTTCCAGGAGAGCCCCATCAGACATTCGTTTCCACACATCACAAGCTCATCACCCGGTCGCAGCAACCCGCTGAGGTCGGCAGGGGAGCCAGGAGTGATGGAGTGAATGGAGACGTATTGTTGAGGCATGTCACTCCCTCCCACCACCATGATACCAAACGGCTGACCTTTACGAGTGATCTGTGTGGAGTGAAAGTGCTATGGGTGAATGTGTGCATGAGTGAATGTGTGTGTGTACGTGTGTGTGTGTGTGTGTGTGTGTGTGTGTGTGTGTGTGTGTGTGTGTGTGTGTGTGTGTGTGTGTGTGTGTGTGTGTGTGTGTGTGTGTGTGTGTGTGTGTGTGTGTGTGTGTGTGTGTGTGTGTGTGTGTGTGTGTGTGTGTGTGTGTGTGTGTGTGTGTGTGCATTTGTGTGTGTGTGTGTGTGTGTGTGTGTGTGTGTGTGTGTGTGTGTGTGTGTGTGTGTGTGTGTGTGTGTGTGTGTGTGCCTGCCTGCATGTGTGTGTGTGCCTGCCTGCATGTGTGTGCCTACATGTACCCACTACTACAAAGCAAGCCAACACACATACTTGAACTTCAACAACGCCCTCATTAATAGGACCAGTACTTGCTTCTGGTACAGGGGGCAGAGTTGTTTCCAGTACAGGGAACGGAGTTGTTTCCGGCACAGGGGGTGGAACAGTTTCTGGTACAGGGGGTGGAGTTGTTTCCGGTACAGGGGGCAGAGTTGTTTCCGGCACAGGAGGTGGAGTTTTTTCCAGTACAGGGGGCAGAGTTGTTTCCGGCACAGGAGGTGGAATAGTTTCTGGTACAGGAGGCGGAGTTGTTTCCGGTACAGGAAGTGGAATAGTTTCTGGTACAGGGGGTGGAGTTGTTTCTGGTACAGGGGGTGGAGTTGTTTTGGATACATGTTGCTCCACAGATCTGGACATGGTAGGTGGGGCCACCTTAGGCTGAGGAGGTGGGGCCACTTTGGGCTGAGGAGGTGGGGCCACTTTGGGCTGAGGGGGAGGGATCACTTTGGGCTGAGGGGGAGGGGTCACTTTGGGCTGAGGAGGAGGGGCCACCTTAGACTGAGGAGGTGGGGCCACTTTGGGTTGAGGGGGAGGGCCCACTTTGGGCTGAGGAGGAGGGGCCACTTTGGGAGCAAGTTGCGACACATCTTTAGGAGATACCATGGCAACAATGTCCACTGTACCACGCGACAAAGACTTGAACAGCTTGTTAGCCTGAGCAGCTGAAGTGAGTGCTTCTCCATTGATGCTAAGCAACCAATCACCCACTCTGAGAGACAAACAGAAAGCAATAGCAAAGTCACAGGACACAGATAAAAACCTTGTGAAATAGAGCAACAGGAACACAAACAAAAACGGCAGTTTACTCCTTGAGTAAGAATATTAGTAAACACACACACACACACACACACACACACACACACACACACACACACACACACACACACACACACACACACAAACACACACACACACACCCAGACAAACACACACACACACCCAGACAAACACACACACACATACACACACACATACACACACATACACACACACAAAGACACACACACACACATACACATGTACACACACACACACCCAGACAAACACACACACAAACACACACACACACACACATACACATATACAGTATAACCACTGTCCTCTGTAGGGTGGTCTATGAAGTACACTTCGATTGCACCATAGACAGCAGTACAGAGGTAGTTAATACAGAGATCCATTGACTAGATACTGCATTCATATATTTGGGGAGGCTCACAAACTCACTTCAAATTTCCATTCTTGGAAACCGGACCTCGTCCAATGGTCTTGATAGCAACACTTCCCATTTGATCTTCTTCAACGGTCACTCCCAGTGAGGTGAAACCCTTTAGGACTTCCACCACAAACGGTCCTTCGTTGACTCGTTGCCGAGGGAGATCTGCAGTACTCCTCCTCTTGTTCAAACTGTCCTCACTTGCAAGCTGATTGGTTGATTTCTTTCGTTCTGTGGCTGGTTCAGGAGCTGAGGTTCTCCGATTTGCTGCCAAATTAGTACCTGGTGTGCTGTTCTTCCTTGATTCAGTTGCTGGAGCCATTTTATCACCATCTTCTTTGGAGATTCTACTTCTTCCATCCTGTTCTGTCTTCATCTGTCCATCAGTTGTCTGCGTTTTTCTGTCAGCAACAACTGAAGGTTGCTGTGGTCCATCAGTGACATCGTCAGGCTGTGTTTGCTCACTTGTAACTGGACCATCACTGGATGAAACACTAGCTGCAGGAGTTTCCTTCTTTGCAGGTAACTTCCCAATGTTGGTTGTTCTCTCCAGTTTGTCACCCTCGCTCAGTACAGGAGGGGGACTTGGGGGAAGGAATACTGGGCAGGTGTCTGGTGGGGGTGTGTCCGGTGGGGGAATGTCTGGTGGGGGCATGTCTGGTGGTGTCATGTCTGGTGGGGGCGTTTCCAATGGGGGCATGTCTAATGGGGGCGTGTCCAGTGGGGGAGTGTTGAGTGCCGATGATGTAACCATAACATCATCAGGTGGTTGGGCTGAGCGAACTCCTGGCTGAGTGCTCGAATCCAGTAAAAGTGGGGAAATCCCAACTGGTTGCCTAAGGAAACTGAATGGCCTGTGTGTCTCAGGCATAGAGTGGCGTTTCTCCTCAGAAGGGCCTTGTAAGTGAGGCTCGAGGAGTTCAGCTCCGGCTGATTTCCTGTGATTCCCCGTATTCCGTGCACTTGAAGATGATTTGAGTGAGCCAGTTGGGGTCCCAAATGGACTGGGCTTCAACCCCAGAGAGGACTTCCTCATACTACCAGTCTCAGTACCATCGTCCGACACGATGCTAAGCCGACTGTCATAGTAGCTGCCACTGCCAATTGAGTAGATAGAAGTAGCATCTATGTTATAGAGTGGATCACGGAAGACTTCTATCGTGCAGGTGCTAGACGCCTGCTTGAGCTCGTCCAGAACAGCCGAGTGACTGAGATTCCGCAGTGATTTGCCATTGACCGATACTAACCGATCTCCAGGTTTCAACTGCCCATCTCGATCAGCAAGGCTTCGTGGTAGGATCCTTCTGATTTGGTGATACCCACTGGTCAGCCCTGAACTTGATACAACTGTGATTCCCAGACCAGATTTGGATTTCTTCTGAATTGAAATGGAAATCTTCTCAAAGCCAGGTGGTACTTCCCCTTCAAAACCCTCCACACTGTCGAGGTCAACACGGCGACGGGAATCCACCAGGGGAGAATCCCTTAGGTTGCTATCACGACTCCCTCCAATACTAATCGCAGGTACTACCTCTTCCTCCAGTTGCTCCATGGTGGTCTGGGAACCTTCCTCCAGCTCTGTGAGAATCTGTGGAGGATTTTGCGGAGGGTGACCATTCCCGTCTTCTTGCCAGTCGACACTATACGACACAACAATCGATACTCCCGAGGATGCTTTCGACATGGGGAGAGATGATTTAGGCTCTTTGGTGGGTGTTTTACTTAGGTCCACTTCGGCCGACTCCAGTGGTGTGTGGTCTGG
>CAUJGJ010000085.1:470200-477700 GCA_963170055.1 Halisarca cf. caerulea
AAAATCTCATCTCCAATTTTGAGTCGACCATCCCTATGGAAGCAGCTGAATAGATGAGTGTGTGTGTGTGTGTGTGTGTGTGTGTGCGTGTGTGCGTGTGTGTGTGTGCATGCGCGGGTGCATGTGTGTGTGTGTGCGTGTGTGTGTGTGCATGCGCAGGTGCATGTGTGTGTGCATGTATGTGTGTGTGTGTGTGTGCATGTGTGTGTGTGTGTGTGCATGTGTGTGCATGCGCGGGTGCATGTGTGTGTGCATGTATGTGTGTGTGTGTGTGTGCATGTGTGTGTGTGTGTGTGTGCATGTGTGTGTGTGTGTGTGTGTGTGTGTGTGCTAATCCACCCAAGTTTTTCAAAACAAATTGTGGTAGATTAACGAGAATTCACTGTAGTACACTGTGGGGTGGGTGAGTACTCAATTGGTATAAATATACATGCCTGGATAAACTGTAATAATGTAATAATAATTTCACACAAATGTCATATGTTCATCATGTGATGAGACTTACTTCTGGACCCAGCTGCCCTCTGTGATGCTGTGAATGAAGATCCCGATGTCCCCGAACTTGGATCCCTTTCCTCCAAACAGCTCCACCCCTAGTCCTGATTCTTCCTTCATCACATGAATCTTCACAACCTTCCTCTTCTGTGAACGATGACGGGAGGTAGGTTCATAGTGAATAGTGTACTGTAACACACACACACACACACACACACACACACACACACACACACACACACACACACACACACACACACACTTCTACGGAGGTTGAATGACACCAAAGGGGATTTCAAACCTGGAATTGTGATTTATTCTGTCCTGCTTCTGCAGCCTGGGACACAGTGGTCTCAAACAGGGCTTGATTGGACTCTTTGGCGCCAACTGACGGTCTGTAGCTGGGAAGCTTCTGAAGCTGGGGAGCAGTTGACTGGTTCTTTGAAGACCTCCTCCTCTTTCCTGGAGCAGTACCAGTGGGCAATCTTGCCTGTTTGCTCAATGGGACCATTTTGTAGTCAACCAGAGGTGTAGCTGGTAAAAGTTGTGATTTCTTCAGCTTGCTAGCCAGACCTGATGTTACGACCACCAGTGTTACCTTGCCTGATCGATAGGCACTTTCCAGCAGCCACCTGTATGTGTGTGGTCATTTAAATAAATAACTAGGTGTGTGTGTGTGTGTGTGTGTGTGTGTGTGTGTGTGTGTGTGTGTGTGTGTGTGTGTGTGTGTGTGTGTGTGTGTGTGTGTGTGTGTGTGTGTGTGTGTGTGTGTGTGTGTGTGTGTGTGTGTGTGTGCTACCTCGCTTTCTGTAAAGACACGTGCGAAAGAACATGACCGTTAATCTCCAGTACTTGATCTCCAACTTTGAGCTCGCCCGACCTTCCCGCTATCCCGTGGGACGTGATGTGACTGACGACAACGGGCGGGTGACCGTGAGAAGAGTGAATGTTGAGAGAATACTTGGAAACTGTATCCACGTATAGACCCAGCTTTTCGCAGGGATTACAGAGAATTTCAACCGTACGCAGAGGACCGAAGTTTGAAGAGTTCAAACCGTTTACCCCTTCGGCTGCTCCTCTCTGGTAGTGGTCCCATACGCCGAGTTGACAGGAAGGATGGAGGTCTTTGATGTAAGAACTGAGGATGGAAATAGCACGGTTGATGGAAGCAGTCTCCTTCCCTTCTTTGGTAGCCACTTTATATACATCCCAAAGAATGTCCAGGGATCGCGTTGCGTCTTCAAGACTCAACGACATGTCTCCTTCTCTGCAAAAAAAATACTTTGGAAAAAAGCAATAAGTTACGTGCTCGAAACAGGTTCGTTTCAAGGGCTTGAAATCTCCATTCGGCTACGTTACCCTCGCCTCGAAGTCAGTGGTTATGAAACGCCCAGCACAACTTCCCTAGCGACTCCTCTCGCATCCTTCTCTCATGCATATTCAACAGCTGGGACCCACCCCTAGCGAAGGGGAAAAATAGATGAGTGCAAGAGCTAAACAAAACAGAAGAGAAAAAGCAGAACGTATAAGACAAGAAGTAGATAGGGAAGAAGCTTTTCGGGCGTGGTTGAGCAAGAAGAAGGAAAAGGAAAGAGTGAGTAGGCTTTTGATCCTATCTGAATTTCCAAAGGTGGGCTGCAAACTACGCGGCCTGCACTGATAACAGGGTAAATAAATCTCCCTCGCTAGGGCGCCACCGTAGCCTAATGGACATGGCATCGGCCTCCTAAGCCGGGGGTTGTGGGTTCGAGTCCCACCGGTGGTGTTTTTTTCCTAATTTTTTACGCTTTAATTTTGTTTACTTTAATCATTGTTATTATTATATGCAAAAATTTTAGTATCTTTGTTTCCCTATTGCTGTCTGTAGCATCTGCTTAAAAATTACTCTAGACTTGAGCTGTGGTTCAACTGTTATTGGTGTTACGAGATACCCTTTTAAAATTAAAAATGATATGAAGCATTCATTAAATTAAATGAAAAAAAAGGATTAACTTAATATATTTCATGGAAAGTGTTTTGTGGGCTGTGGCTGTAATATGTTTTCTTTTCTGTACAAAATTCCATGTTTGTATCTCCTTATTAGGCAAAGAAGCGGGAGTCTGAGAGAGTGATGGAGTGGGAGGCGCGCATGAAGCAGCAGAAACAAGAGCGGGGCAAAGCCGCATACGAAGCATGGGTGCAGCTGAAGCAGGAGCAGAGCAGAGCAGAACAAAAGGAGAAACACCGCCAGAAAGGTGGGAGCACATACAATAGCAGATGTCCTCCTATTAGAGCCTATTGGTTACTCTCATTCTCTCCAGCTGATTTATTATGCATGGTGTTCCATTCGTAACAAAAATTCTGGCTCTTTGTGTTATAAGATCCGAGATATATTTAGCTGAATATCAACATTAAATAGAATTTTAAACAAATTAAGAAAGAATTGAAGAATTTTTTAAATAGAAAATTTAATAATTTAATTACTAGTGCTCCATTCCATCTTGCTATTTATGAAGTGTGTAGCATTTAAGTGGTTTTAGTTATTGCACAAATTTAGACCTCAAATGTGATTTTGAGGTCTCACTTAGTCCCAGAAACATAAAATGGAGGAACGGGTCTGGCTACACAGCCCTAGTCCGACTTAGCAACTACACATAGTGGCATGCTTGTATTCTATAGAAATTGAACATTTTGAGGCTGAAAAACAGAAAGAACACCTTCGACAGTCAAAGGAGACATACGACCGCTGGAAAGAACAGAAAGACTTTGAAATGAGATTGCAGAAGCAGACGAAAGATCTCGGCACTCAACAACTAAGAGGTGAGGTACACACAAGCTTGCAATCCCGTATAATTTCTCCTGCAATATACAGTAGAGTCTGGATAGGCCGAACCAGTAGGGACAGCAAACCTAATTCCACTTATCAGAACTTCTACTTAACAGCGTTTGTTTGTATTAGTTTTGAATGAGTAGTGACAAACAAACTCCCTCAACTTCCGTTTAAGCAAGTTTTACTTAAGTGGACTGCACTGTATATGTTTACGTAACATTGTTCATACAACTGTGCCATTTTGTGCATGTGGGCCCTGATAAGATGTAGCACTGTGTGTGTGTGTGTGTGTGTGTGTGTGTGTGTGTGTGTGTGTGTGTGTGTGTGTGTAGTGTGTGTGTGTGTGTGTGTGTGTGTAGTGTGTGTGTGTGTAGTGTGTGTGTTTTCAGTGTGTGTATAATATTATTACAGTTGGAACATCTACCCCCCCCCTCCCCCTGTCCAGAACCAACCCCACCTGTACCCGGGTACTGCAGTGTGTGGAGCTGTGATGATGACCTTGCGCCGTTCATGCTACAGCGCGTACAGAGACCAAACTCTCCATTTGTTCTACCGGACACCTACCCACCTCCACAATCCTCGTGATCTCATATCCTGAAAATACACACACGCAAATGTGCACATACATACGTGTATGTGTAATCTTTAGTGTTTCATTGTTTATACATGTGCACATATACCCATAATATGTATGTTGTTTATGTACACGCACACACACACACACACACACACACACACACACACACACACACACACACACACACACACACACACACACATTGATATCAATAATTATAATTATTGTTTGCCTGATGTGTGTCAAATAAAACCTTTTTGATATCTTTTTAGTTTTCACCTTAAGCTTGGTCAATCATTGAAAATTTTATTTCTTGGAAGATATAAGTAACATGTTTGGATATAACAAATATAACATTATATAATATTAATACAATATCAAATAATTATTAATGAAAACTATCAGCAATAAATTTACTCGTGTTAACCTGTTCTTTGCAGAACAGGTAGAATTTCTTTCTGGTATGTATGTGCGTGTACATATATTATATGCGTACGAAGACAATGATAGAAAAAAATCCGGTGGAAAAACTCGTGATTGCAGGTATACATAACAATCCTCTGTGGTCACTTCAGAAAGGAAGCGGCAATGGCCCATACCATGCTGTCTGCCCCGCTCTTCTGAGACTCTACGTCCGGATCACTGTCGAGAATCTCCCTAACGTGCTTCATCGCAAGGTCGTAGTCGTCGTCTGAAAGAGAAGCGAAGGCATTCTCTAGTACATCCGAAGCATGTGCGAGAATGATCAGAGCAAGTGTTCTCTTATCCATCTTGTTTGACTCATTCACCCACTTCGAAAGGACAGAATCTTGGACTTTCTTCATGAGACGTTGTTTGGAGGTTGTGTCTGTCAGTGGGTGCGTTGTCATGTCAAACAAGAAGAAATTTTGCTTTTCTGTTGTGAGTATCCCCTTTTCCACCATGTTCTTGGCCAAGCGCTCACGAACATTTCTTATCTGATAGCCGAGATTGAGTGGGTTCCAAGTTTCACCTGTGAATGAATATGGAGACAGTGAACCGCAAACAAAGGGATCATCTGATCAGATATGGTACACCAGTGGTAGAAATAGCATTTGACATTTGATAGGACAAACGGCTGACCCAGAATTATATTGGTAGGACATTTTGAAAATTGGTCAGCCATTTTCGGTCATCAGTGATTTTGTAATGCGCACAATGGAATCTCTAACACTGAGCCATATGGGATTGACACAATGAATTATCGCTTGACTGTAATAGCCCAGTATTGGAGGCTTGGGTCTCAGTTTCAGTAGTTATGAGGATTTTATGTGCAGAGAAGTGTTGGTCAGCCAAATGACTGACCCAACTTGATTTTGGTCAGCCATGTTCATGTTTTGCTCGGAAAATGGCAGATGGCAGACTACTATTTCTAGCACTGGTACACTGTACTAAATGTGAACATATGCACACCAAACATAAACATACACACATGGACACACCTAACACACACACACACATACACACACACACACACGCACACACACACATGGACGCACCTAAACACACTCACAACACACACACACACACACACACACACACACACACACACACACACACACACACACACACACACACACATACACACACACACACCACTTAGCAGTTCTATCCAGTCCTGTACAGCTAATGGTGGGCTAGTGTCTTTGATATGTTTGAGTGCCTCATCCAACACAACATCTCCAGTTGGCGTTGAATCTTTGCAGATGACCTTCCGGAGAAGAAGACTGCGCTTGCGTGCGCCAACCCGTTCCAGCTCAATTCGCTTCCTAAGAGCCAGTTCAACCAACATACACCCCCTCAAGCCTGAAGAGATACAGTCGTTCCAGAACGATGTGTATCCCTATGTGTCACAACGAGAGAACAAGAGAACATTGTCTACATGGTTTTGTGTACAGCAACAGACGTGTGGACTTTCAATACAGTGGAAGTTTGCGTAAAACACTATTCAAGAAAGGATTACACATGTCCACCACACACACACACACACATACACACACACACACACACACACACACACACACATACATGCCCACCACACACACACACACACACACACACACACACATGCTCACCACACACACACACACACACACACACACACACACACACACACACACACACACACACACACACACACACACACATGCCCACCACACACACACACACACACACACACACACACACACACACACACACACACACACACACTTTACAAATAAAATCATCACGAGAGTCACGCACGTCGACCACACACAATGACACGCACTCCCTTTGCAAAGTTTGATAATCATCATGAGAGTCACAGGCAATCAAACCTCACCCAGTTTGCCTGCGATGTATGCATGTATGCATACAAACAAATGTCAATGTCCAAATACATACAGGTGCAATTTTGCAGGCACCACTCAAAGTGGCCCCTCCTCAACACATACAGTTTAAACATGCTGATCTGCAGCAATTAGTTCACACCCACTATGGAATGAGTTTGAGCAGATTAAATGGACCGTATCAACTGCACATACGTATACAGTGTAACTGTCTCAGGACCACTGTAACCACCTCAGGACCCCTGAAACCTCTCTGTAACCACCTCAGGAACCCTGAAACCTCTCTATAACGAACTGACTCAGGACTGCATAAAAGGCTCACTATATCAGGGTGCTCACTGCATCAGGGTTCATAGGTATACATTCTAGGGTCTATGTTTGTTACATCAGGGAGTTCATTGTATCCAGGGTTCACCATAGAGAGGTTGGACTGTACCAGTAAAGAATGCGGTACCATAAATTCATGAAACATACTGGCTGCTTGGTACATACTCCACACATACGTACTGCTGGCTGCTTGGTCACAGATACTCCACGCATACGTACATAACTGCACAGAGTATCAGTGGTTGGGTCAAATGGTGGCGGAGTAACATGCTTTTTTTTTTTATACGGAGTTCTGTTGGTCGAACAAACATAATCCCGCATATAAATACATCCCAAATATTGCACCAACTGAAACACACTCGATTGTCATTGTAAATTTTGTGTGTCTTGAATGTACACAAATTTGGAAATATTTGGGATAAACTAGTGTGTGTGCTAACACACACACACACACACACACACACACACACACACACACACACACACACACACACACACACACACACATACACACACACACACACACACACACACACACACACACACATACACACACACACACACTAGTTTACCCCGAATACTCCCAAAAGGCTATGTAATTATGAGAGTGGCACTTATTGGAAACTTTCTATAACAGTGAAAGAAATCATGTGTCGAAGTGGTCAGATGACAGAGTGTCTCGCATACGTACTCTTCAAATGGCGACTGTACTCCATTATATGGTTGGATTAGAGAGTGTCAAATTAGAGGTGTCAGATTACACAGGTTCCACTGAACCACAAATCAATGACACTAGTCTACCTCTGTATGAGGACCACATGTCTACAGCGACTGCAACAATCACGTAGCTTCACGGAGTGGTCTTCATATAGACAGGTTTCAGCACAGGACAACGCGGTCACTTTGCCCCCTATGTAGGAACCACATGCCTACAGCGACAATAG
>CAUJGJ010000085.1:480200-482700 GCA_963170055.1 Halisarca cf. caerulea
TGAACATCAGAATACGGTAGATTAGAGAAATACGTACTCCTATTTTTCTTTGACAGGTATGCGCCAGACAATCGTAGACGCTTACTAACGCAAAACAAACGCAAATTGATATTCTTCGCTTTCGTTATTATTGGAGAAGAAGGTACGTTTGCCACGTGATATAATAATCTACCATTAATGAGCCATCCATTCCATAAAATTCTTACTTTGGTAGTCTAATTTTTCAGAACTTCTGTTATTTTTATGTCTAGGGGTTTAGAAAATGACAAGGTACGCCAGAGAGCCAGAAAATCCAACAAAATGTAAGCACCATAAAATTGTCAGCTTTAATCTATGCTATAATGCTACGCATTCTCTTGTTACCTGTCTAACCTAAGTTTTCGATTGTGCTCTGTAGCATGTAAAACAAGGGGGTCTAGTCTCAGAGTGCATTTTAAGGTACCCCAAACTGCTTGAGAGTGACTGCACACGACTTGAGTGTTTCTTTCTCGTATCTTAGAACACTTTCGAAACGGCCAAGGCCATTAAAGGGATGCACTTGAGAAAAGCCACGAGATACCTCAAGGATGTAATTGCGAAGAAGCAAATTGTTCCTTTCCGGAGGTACAGTGGAGGCGTCGGGAGAAAGGCCCAGGTTTGTCCTCGGAACAGTCACCTCATGGCTCCTAGTCCAGTTCCACGTGTAGTAGTTGTTGCCTGTTTTTATGCCCCCCTAACCACACTAACTGCTGGAAGCTCTAGCCATGTCCACTTGTACAGGTTATGTGTATTTTTTATTCTCAAAACACGAAGTAATTTTGTAGATTCGAAGATCAGTAATTGTATTTATACCTCACAATGATCCCTACTTTTTATGTTCACTTTTATTTGATTTTAGGTTGTTTGTGTGCTTTGAGGTGTTCTTGTCTACAATTCATGTTCTTCTTGGAACTGTCTTCTTGTTGCAGGCAAAGAACCACAATGCGCCTGGATCACAAGGTCGCTGGCCCAAGAAAAGCGCAGAGATTCTCCTTCAGTTGTTGAAGAATGCCGAGAGCAACGCAGACGTCAAGGTAGATCTACAAACTGCCAGTACAAACCCTTGATCAGGACTAGTAGTAAAAGTAGTGTACCCTGATACCTGAATATAAAGCCAACGCAGGGTAAATCGGGATGCTGTATTTTGTGGGGTATAAGTCACAGTTTCGATGCCTAAATTTTACTGGCAAAATATGGGGTGCAACTTGTGTACTGAATGGTTCGTTATGGCTGAGAAATGTTAATACTGTTCAAAGCCATGGTGCGACTCATGTGGAGGTGTAGCTTATACCCTGTAAATACAGTAATTTGAAATGACTGACCAAAAGCAGTGTCAACAGCAGCTTACAGGCCTTATTCTTGGTCAGTGTTGTCCATGGGAATTGGGGACTCAGTAGTGAAGAATATGGCTGGACAACGTAGCTGAAACAAAAATGAAGACCTTGTTCCTCTTCAACCTTCATCCATCTATTTTGGTTGTAGTCCTTTTTATTTGATGTTTTGATCTGGGGCTACATGTGGCTGTTGTTCTCGGTAAAAGTAATGTGAATCCCGACGTGCATCCATTTGGTGATATACAGTCCTTTTATTTTTGTTTTTCTGCTTCTGTTTTGTGTAGAATCTAAACACAGATGCTCTAGTGATTGAGCATGTTCAGGTGAACAGAGCACCAAAAATGAGGAGAAGAACGTACAGAGCTCATGGAAGAATCAACCGTGAGTGTCTGCTGCTTGTAATACAGTGGTACCTGTTTTGAGAGACCACTGTCATGAGCGACCACCTCTTTTCAAGGACCACATTTTCAGGCACCGACATTCAGTAATACATTTTTACCTTTGAAGAACGACCACCTGTAAACGCGACCAGCGACCAGGGCAATTGGTTGAAAATAAGACAAAATTACCTGCATTAAGTGACCATTCTTGGGGGACTTCTCATAGAATATAGGTATAATCCCTCCTTCCACAAATGCAAGTGTTTTTTGCCTTTAATAGGTCACAAGAATAGTTGCAATCGAAGCGCGAATATCGACGGGTGGCTATTTTATTTTCCATCTCGTAATAGATTATGGCCAGTTTGAGATGGAGTACTGAGGGAAATTGAAGGCAAGCGTCCTATCTTTATAGAAAGATGGGTTAAAATTGTCTAGAGAGCAAAAAAGAAGGTATAACAGGGTTAAAAGCATGTTCCCACTTATTTACATGACTTGAGTGCACTTAGTATTATTATAATGCCTATTTTGGGTGAACCTCTAATGAGAGACCGCTTTTTTTGGAACCATGGGGTGGTCTCTCAAAACAGGTACCACTGTAGTACATTAGGTGTGTGTGTGTGTGTGCATGCATACACACACACAGGCAAATTGGCCCCGCTGAAGATGCATCCAGCTTTCATGAAATTGTAACCATTGCTGTTCACTTGCAGCTTTCATGAGTTCACCTTGTCACGTGGAGATGATCCTTGCCGAGAGAGAAGAAGCTGT
>CAUJGJ010000085.1:487700-502700 GCA_963170055.1 Halisarca cf. caerulea
CTACCTATGGCATCGGGGCCTGATGCGACAAGCGGGGATCGCGGTCTCCAGGGCGCATGTGAACGAGTATTGTTTTCAGGACTGAGGCTGCTCCGCTTGGAGAGTACCGGTGTATATGTGGTGACAAGATCTGATTTCCTGGGCGATGTCGATTCATGAAGCTGAGAATCTGAACTGTAGTGGTTCATTTCTGACTTTTTTAACCCTTCGTCCCTGGAACTGTGGCGGCGGTGGCCAGGAGCTGCTGGTCTCTTGAAATAATCCTTGAGGTTACTCATAATCCACGACGAATCTTCAGTTGACGAAGAAGATAGTTTGGCTGATGGTATGTTCCCCTCTTTGTCATCCGTTGCAGATTCAGTCAGAGGTGTGTTGCTTGAAAGCTGGATTAAAATCTCTCCGTTCACTTCGCCGCCCTTCTTGTGGTGCTCAATAGGGAACCACTGAAGCAGTGGAGTAGTTGTGAGCGTCTTTATGGGAACCTTCACAGTACCAATGGTGTGGTCCTTGTCTTTGACCTTGAACTTTATTGACTCTTTCTCTGGCTTGTTCAATTCACTGCAACAAAAAACATAATTTTAACCAAAGTACAGTGAATCTTGAATTACAGACCACCTGTCTACAAGGACCACCTGTCTACAAGGACAACCTGTCTAGAAGGACCACCTGACTAGAAGGACCACCTGTCTACAAGGACAACCTGTCTAGAAGGACCACCTGACTAGAAGGACCACCTGTCTACAAGGACAACCTGTCTAGAAGGACCACCTGACTAGAAGGACAACCTGTCTAGAAGGACCACCTGTCTACAAGGACCACGTGACTAGAAGGACAACCTGTCTAGAAGGACAACCTGTCTAGAAGGACCACCTGACTAGAAGGACAACCTGTCTAGAAGGACCACCTGTCTACAAGGACAACCTGTCTAGAAGGACCACCTGACTAGAAGGACAACCTGTCTAGAAGGACCACCTGTCTACAAGGACAACCTGTCTAGAAGGACCACCTGACTAGAAGGACAACCTGTCTACAAGGACAACCTGTCTAGAAGGACCACCTGACTAGAAGGACCACCTATCTAAAAGGACCACCTAACTAGAAGGACCACCTGTCTATGGTGATTGACATACGTAGTTTGGTAAGAAAACCAAAGCAATACTTTTGCACCCCTTCATAAGGACCACCTGTCTATGCTTCACAGTAGAGTGAGAACTGTACATAATGACCAAACAAGGGATCAAGTACCCATCATGATCTTTAAGACAGGTGGTCCTCACGTAGAGGTGCAATAGCAGTGCATTTGCGGTTCACGGACCAGACTACAATGGCCACTATAGACAGGTGGTCCTCATGTAGAGGTGCAATAGCAGTGCACTTGTGGTACATGGACCAGACTACAGTGGCCACTATAGACAGGTGGTCCTCATGTAGAGGTGCAATAGCAGTGCACTTGTGGTACACAGACCAGACTACAGTGGCCACTATAGACAGGTGGTCCTCATGTAGAGGTGCAATAGCAGTGCACTTGTGGTACATGGACCAGACTACAGTGGCCACTATAGACAGGTGGTCCTCATGTAGAGGTGCAATAGCAGTGCACTTGTGGTACATGGACCAGACTACAGTGGCCACTATAGACAGGTGGTCCTTCTACACAGCCAAATGTACATGTGCCTAATTTGTTCTTCGAGTCTTTCACCATGTAGTGTACAACTCAGGTTTCCGAGAATTGCACAATCGGGTGCAGCAGGGAAGAGGTGTGATTAGTATGATTGATTTTCCAAATTAGTTTCAAGACCTTGTGGTTATCACCTGGTCATAGCCAACATGCTGCCCAGTTTATCCTTTGATATTCCGCCAACTGGGATAGAAATTAATCTAAAATTAATCTATAAATGATCTATAATTAGCATGCACAAACGTGACCAATTGCATTGTGATAGATAAACAGTGGAACCTCTATAATCAGGACACCACTAGGACCACAGTACACTGTCCTGTACAGTGGAACCTTTATAATAAGGACACCTTTGGGACCACAGTAAACAGTCCTGTACAGTGGAGCCTCTATAATGAGGACACCACTAGGACCACAGTAAACAGTCCTGAACAGTGGAACCTCTATAATGAGGACACCATTGGGACCACAGTACATTGTCCTGTACAGTGGAACCTCTACAATGAGGACACCATTGGGACCACAGTACACTGTCCTATACAGTGGAACCTCTGTAATGAGGACACCATTGGGACCACAGTAAACAGTCCTGTACAGTGGAACCTCTATAATGAGGACACCACTGGGACCACAGTACACAGTCTTGCATATGAATTATCCTTATTTTAGGGAGTTAAATATGTACACATGTCATTGTGAGGGATTTCAAACGGGGCAGAGCAATGGTGTCCTGTTAAAGGAGGTGGCTGCACTTGGAGGTGTCCTCTTTTATAGGTTTCACTGAAAATGCACCAACTCCACAGTGCCCCCTTCATCTAAAGTGAAGATTCCAGAACCAGTTTAAATTGAAAGAGCAGATTCCTCTTGATGTGGGCTGTAATTGGATAACCAATGATGACTTACAAATCACAACATTCTGTGCATGTTCCTCTCAAAGTGTTTGCTAATTAGTTCATGAAGTACGTAATTGCTATCGGCTGTATGCAAGCATGTACATACACATTTACACACACACACACATACACACACACACACACACACACACACACACACACACACACACACACACACGTACACACACACACACACGTACACACACACACGTACACACACACACACACACACACACACACACTCACTTGCTCACACACACACACACACACACACACACACACACACACACACACACACACACACACACACACATATACATTCACACACACATGTATTACCACTTTGAGAGACAGGCCACTGGGTGTCTGGGAGAACATCCAATGTCTAAAGGCTACCCAGTCTAAATAATGATACCTGATACCTGACAGGGGGTTAATAGGTCTTAGTTTCGCAAATTTCTTATAATCTCATTGAATCGTTTCAACACAAATTGTTTCTGAATGCACTCAATCTCCGCTATTACGGACACCCTGGGACCGGACCTTGTCCGTAAGTCAGAAAAGTTTGTATGTTAGAACAATGTACAATTCCATATAATAATATAAGTGATCCTATCAATGGATACAATTCTGTATATGACCTGGCCATTGACAGTAGCATCTGATTCTATTGTCTGGGGTAGAGCTGGTTAATGTTCTCAAGGAAGTATTCTTGTGAAAATACTAGAATGGCAGACAAACTTGGGTATTGTGCAATAATTTGGGAGTCCGTAAGACAGGTCAGTCCGTAATAGCGGAGTCCTTAATAGAGGAGTCCACAATAGAGGAGTCCGTAATAGAGGAGTCCATAATAGAGGAGTCCGTAACAGAGGAGTCCGTAATAGAGGAGTCCGTAACAGAGGAGTCCTTAATAGAGGAGTCCACAATAGAGGAGTCTGTAACAGAGGAGTCCATAATAGAGGAGTCCGTAACAGAGGAGTCCGTAATAGAGGAGTCCGTAACAGAGGAGTCCGTAATAGAGGAGTCTGTAACAGAGGAGTCCACAATAGAGGAGTCCACAATAGAGGAGTCCATAATAGAGGTGTTTGAGTGTAGTCCATAATAGAGGTGTTTGAGTCAATTCAATAAAAAAAGGCAAAGAAATATCAGAAATATGAACAGAATATTTGGACAAATTCCTGAGCACAATGGAATAGCATAATGGGCCAAAATATGACCACATCACCCCCAGCCATAATTCTAGCTGGAATTTTCTGGTAATAAATACATTTGAACTTGTTCAAGACAAACTTTAGGGAACCCATAAAATTACTTCTCAGAATCAGAAATTCTAGGCTCAGAAAATATTTCAATGTCATATTAATCGAGTCAGGCTGGCCCTCAATGCCCAAGTGGTATTCTAAGATCCCATCACGAGCCGGGGGGCTTCAGGCAGCTTATGCTTCCACCTTGGTCTTGCCCACAAGAGGAGCCTGCCCACAAGAGCAGCCTGCCCACACAGACTCTTTTCTTATCCGTGCATGGTGCCTGACTTTCTACCCTATACTACTATCCTGCATGCACTCCTGTATACTGTCTGTATACTGTCTGTATACTGTCTGTATGCACATTTGAGTTCTGGCATAGGATGGGTCAGGTGGAGCCTGTTACCGGAAATGGAACTCCAGGAAACCGGAACTTCCTGGCAACTGGAAATACGGAACCGGAAGGGCCCCTCCCCCGGAATATGTGGGCTCCGCCCCCTGAGATTGACATCTCTGGCTTGGGGGAGAGGGTAAATAACCACCTGTCATTTTCTGGTAACAAATGCATTCAAACTTGTTCACTTTAGGGAATCATAAAATTACTTCTCAGAATCAGAAATTCTAGGCTCAGAAATTATTCCAATGTCTATTAAACAGAAATTATTCTTAATGGCTCTACAGCACTTTATATGAATTCACATTAATTTGAGATAGATAATTTGCGTACTATGATCCATTTAATTAGTCCACCAAACTCATTAATCTGTCAAGCAGAGTGAAAGCAAATCGTGACAAATTAACAAGTTTACACTGTACACAACTACTGTCTGTGTGCTCTAGCTCAAACTGGTCTTGATTAGCCAGACCCATTGCACCAGAGATAAAAATGGAGGGTAAGGTTGGTGACACCAGACTAAATTCAAACTGCATTACAGCTACAAGAAGTCTCACAACTCAACAACCAATTTTGTGTGTTTGTGAATTCCTCCCATACTTCTCAGAATGGGGATTTCATTACAGCCGCTTGGACATGCCAAGTACATGCAAACACAGGAACATCGTCGCCTAGAGTGAAACCATTAAATGCACAACATTCACTATACACTGTGCAACTTGCTTAGTAACAGTGAACCTGCGATGGTGGGCTCTCCCAAACAAGGGCACAGTATAATAAACCTCTCTACAAAGGACACAACTTATGGTCCCAGTGTAATTCCTACAATGCATTTGAACCTCCCAAAGAGGAAAACCTCTCTACAAAGAACAAATCAGCTGAATTTATGTCGTCCCAAATGTGTCCTTTATTCGGAGGTTCAACTATACCATGTTTAGTAGATACTCCTGGATAGTAAGTACTCCTCATTCTGTCCCTGTGTATACCTCATGTACATAAATCAACCCTGATCATAAGTACGTACCTTTGATAATAAGTACTGATTTTATATCCCCTTTGAGGTACATATATACTAAGCAAGTTTCACTGTATGGCACGCATATATATATATATATATATATATATATATACTGTATATATATATATATATATATATATATATATATATATATATATATATATATATATATATATATATATATATACCGTATATGCTTTCATTTTCGCGGGTTGAAACTTTCATGGATCTTTGCTTTTAGTGATTTTTGCATTTTATATTCGCTGACGGCCATGTTTTGTCATTGCACAAGAGACCGATCTACATTTTCGTGGGTGTAAACTTTTGCGGAGGGTTTCCAATCCGTGAATACCCGAATACAATACCACACGAAAATTAAAGCGCATTCGGTACTTAGGACTGTGGTATCACAAACGATCACTTTTGGTATATTCCCCTCATTCTATCATGGTATTACTATGATCCCAGTATACTGAGTGTTGAAACTGTAGACAACATCCAAATGATCATGGCCGCAACATGGTAGTTTGACAAGATTCTGAACACATCACTTAAGATAGAATTTCATATCCCTGGAATACTATAAAGTTATACGTATGCATGTTAACTCCTTCCAATACTGGTTCAACCTTAGAGAATACCACAGCATCACACGATATCACGGTACAGAAAAAAGTTGGCCGGTATCAGAATTTTGCACTAATAATATCGCGGTATTACTATTTATTCGATATATTACACAGCACTAACTGTACTAGATTTATTATTACACTATCACAGACATTGTGAATGAGGACCCCTTCCAATACTGCATGGTTCAACCTTAGAGAACACCACAGTATCCCACGATATTACAGTACAGGAAAAAGTGATAGTAAAGTATCAAAATTTTGCACAAATAATATCACAGTATTACTATTTATTTAGTACATTGCGCAGCACTAACGGTACTATATTCACCATTATACTATTACAGACATTGTGAATGAGTACCCCGGCCAATGAGGAACCACCACACTGAAATAACGAGACAACTGTCTCATATAGCCACTGCATAGAGCAACCAATGATAGTATCAAATACTTCTGTATCAAAAACATACAGTCACGACACTGGCTTATCTGAAAACCTCATTTATCTGACACTGTTTTATCTGATAACCTCATTTATCTGACACTGGTTTATCTGAAAACCTCATTTATCTGACACTGGTTTATCTGAAAACCTCAATAATCTGAAACTGGTTTATCTGAGAACCTCATTTATTCAACCCTATTAACCCCCACCACTAAGTTGTGTACAATCTATCCTGATTTATCTCACACATTTTATGAAGAGCAGCCATGCAAGGTCGGATAAACGAGGGCCCACTGTTAGTGTACTAAGCTATGACATCACACACAGCGGGTGGCAACCTAGCACGCACAAACACAACACGAGCAGGTGAGTAGATGCGGGCTTCAATGACTCACATGAATCTCTCCCATATGTCCAGAATACCTCACAGATACATACTGCACCCGAAAACAGTGAGACCTTGTTTATCCGATGACATCTGCTCCTCATAAATGTGTCGGATAAACCAGGTGCTAGATAAGTTGCACTAGACTTGGTGACGAGGATATACAGCAGATGTAGGATACATGAGGTTTCTGGACGAACCAGTGTCGGCTAAATGAGGTGTGACTGTGTCTCATATCTGCCAATCAACCCTGATACCTCACATCTGCTCACCCTTGGTAAGTCACACATCTGCCAATTACCCCTATTATTGTACATAGACATTTTTAGACTATACATATATATACCTACGTATATATGTACAGACCAAATTATAACATTCAGCCATCGGCCAAATGCTGTGCTTAGTCTTAAGATGGCCGCACAAGAAGTTCTGTAGTCTGACATTTTGGCAGGTCAAATTTTGACCTGTGATTAAAACATACAAGATGAACTAACCCTTAATTTTTACTCAAACATTTGGGAATGCAAATTAGCCTACCGATTTTAAACATTACCCTTGAGTTCTTCAATTTAGGTTCTTATAGCAGCGCTGATAGCAACTACGACGAATGCAGCCATTTTGTTATCATAATAGTAACACGTTTTTCACTTTGTTAAAACGAAGCAAGGTATTATATACACAAGGTATGCAGCACAATAATCAAACCAATAGTGACTATTAATCACCAATAAGTGGCTTGGTGCACTGAAATGGTCTGACAAAAACTACCAAAGCAGTTTCTTGTGTGGAAGTAGTGCAGTGGGTGTTCACACTTTGGTTATATAACTTCTGTACATGTTGCACAATTGTTTTCACTTTGTTCACAGACACTCTACACTACATTACCTAATGTAGAGTGCCTATGCCTTCTTACAGCCATGTAAGGCCATGTCCGACCAAATGTAGCATTGACCTGACATATCATCAGAACAACTATGAGGAGTTATAATTTGGTCTGTATGTATATCACATACACACAGCCAAATATGTTGAGTAACTTCAAACAATTGCACCTTTGAGTACGGCAAAACCTCTACAATCCGACATTCTCCCTCGGTGTTAGACATAAGGAGCAAGTGGCGGGTAGACAAATGTCCTAATATCATCACCATAATTATGATATTGTCAGTATCATACCTTAGGGCCAGACAATTTCAGATTTACTTGGACATATTTTGGAGAAGTACACATGTGCCACAGTAGATGTGCATCAACAAATAATGAAAGCATAAGTAGACATTCTCAGTACAAATGACTTGTTAACATCACTGTGTGCGTGTGTGTGTGAAATGAACATGAGGTAGTGCTCAGCCAAATGTCTGACCCAAACTGTTTTGGGTTGGACAGAATGCCAAAATGGTCGGACAATGTCTGAATGTTGACCATTACTGCATTTCTAACACTGCTCTCTATCTGACCACCTGATGAGGCGCAGTCACCATATCCAAACATGCTAAGAGTCACCACACAATCTGACAACATCCTAATCTGGCATATTTTTCAAGCCCCATTGAGTATCAGATGAGAAAAACATCCCACTATATTTCTCATTTCACTTACAGACAACTATCTAGCCTGAGTAACTTAGAACACAATTAAGCCTTTGGTAGAAATTTGCATCTCGCTTATTGTCCATCGGGGCAAATGATTTTGCAAAGCTGTTTACTCAGGTGTGTTGCATGGTACACGAATCTGCACCCCATATAAGCCTGCTGATACGCACACAATAAAGCTATCAGGATCGAATGATGCATGACCATATAGGGCACACACGGGCTATCTCACAGGGAAGATGTCCTTGAAAGACAAACAACATATGCTACGTGGCCTGGATAGAATAGAGGTGGCCATATATGTTTCCACTCACAACACAGCTTCTTGTTTCCAGGTCGGTTCGTTGCTTTCTATAACCTCCGTAGCGTACAGGTCCTTCCCAATACCGAAGACAACTGACGCTTGGCACACGGGATGGCGCTTGCTTACAAGTCCTCTTCCCGAATGTACTGCAACATAGAAAATTGAGTCGAATATATGAATTTACAAGGTGTAAGTGAAACCTGATATGAAGGAATACGAAAACAAGTTCGCTCACCTATCACGGTTATTTTGACGCTCTCCATTTTCCTCTGGCCAAAACATCTCACGTGACTTCAATGGCTCATTATTTTTTTGCGTTTCGCGCAGAATTCGTAGCGTCGGGTAAGATATCGTCGATCTGTCCACACCACACCCTTCAATTACGAGCACAGGCGCTTATATGTGTATATTCTTAAGAGGTCTTTTAAGTTTACAGTCTGTACCAGTAGCGGTTTGTACTGACATATCAATTTATTTCTTTTTTGCAACTAATTTTATTGTAATTCAAATGAATTTTATTATTGAATTGCCTTACGGGTTTTAAAATCAATAATTATTGTGTAAGATTATTTGTAATTATTTAAGTTTTTACAATTTGTCGTGACCTCAATTTGTGTCTTATTACTTTCCATCACACAAGACAATGTAGTAAATGATTTTATAACCATTAATGCCTACTGTGTTATGTGTAGCAAAAACAAATTGCTTGCTCCCTTCAAATAATATTATTATAAGGATACAGTGTTAATTGCCTCTAGATGTACACTCATGGCACTTGCTTTGGGTGGCTTTTGTGGTCGATGGCCACCGACATTGAGTCCTAGTCCTTCATAATCAAATCAAAAATGAGAATGCCGGTCCATTTAGACCTCACTTATCTGCACACACACATCTGTTCTGGGTGAAGTTGTGAATAAAGTGAGGGAACTGGATAAATGAGGGAGTAGTATAGTGAACAGTGAGATTATTGCAGATTTACTCCAGTAGAGATCTACTCCGTAAGGTGAGGGAATTGGGTATCTCAGATGAGGATAAATGAGGTCTGCATTTAACTTTTAAATGATTCACATCCAAGTAGCTGTGTGCGTGTCATACTTAAAATGGTTCTCATTTGCCAAAGTAGACACTTACCAATGATCACATGCAGCAATATCATATGCCATTTATATTACTGTATTGACAATGTTTCCAAGTATTGAATCACTTACGTATACCTAACCTTATGCAGCCAGTGAAACCTCTGATAGAGGACACCTCTGAAATGCATGCAGCTACCTTGAGTAACAGGAAACCATCGCTCTGCATGTCCCGTTTGTAATCCTCCCCACCCCCCCCCCCCAAGTAAAATAATGACACCTCCTTATGCGGGACAGCTTACTGTGTTCTCAGTGATGTGCTTGTTATAGAGGTTCACTGAATGTCTTATCACCACATGCATATAAAGCATATCTTTGTGTGCTAATATTGGAAATCTACATGCATGCTCCGTAATCACTCATACCATTCCATACTTGGTCTGTTGTGTCCACACCATTCGATCAGGCACACATGTACATTGTTCAGATACACAGCAAAACACTCACTTACCTACAGTCATGAATGGTGCTGTGAACACAAGCAATTGTATAGGAAATAATTTTTTACTTGATTAATTCTAATTTCTTGGGCTAAACAGTGTATCATTGATTACCATGCACTTAGACCAGCCAGCTGTGAGCCACGTCTGTACGCAAGTGCCGGCGCTTACGTATAAACGTGGGTCGCAGCTGGCTGGAC
The DNA here is from genome assembly GCA_963170055.1 of Halisarca cf. caerulea. Classification (NCBI taxonomy): domain Eukaryota; kingdom Metazoa; phylum Porifera; class Demospongiae; order Chondrillida; family Halisarcidae; genus Halisarca; species Halisarca cf. caerulea. The sequence continues at coordinate 498,065 of CAUJGJ010000085.1, forward strand.
TACCATGCACTATATGCTGGCTCTGTAAAGCCTATGTTAGTATACCGTACATATATTACAAAAGGTGAGTGCACGTATTCCTGTATGTACACAGTTCCTTCCGTTTTTACAGTTATGCACTGTGCATATACACTAGGGTAGCAGAATTCAGGATTATAACTGGGTCTTGTGTAGTTAGTCTTGCCCACGTGTAGGCCAGACCGCTATTTTGCCTCCTTTTTCGGTAACCATGACATCATCAAAAAAGTAAACAAAATAGCATTCTGGGCTACACAAGACTATGGTGTATATAGCAGGCCTCATCTACAACCTCACTGCATTATGCACACACACACAGTATGCAGACCACACATGTAAGACTATTAATCCTACTTGACATGGGTATATATGCAGTCACGCCTGGGTTATCCGGACTTGAGTTACCCAGAAACCTGATTTATCCGAGCATCAATTCAGCAACACTATCTCCAGCAACCTCTGTTATCGGACAAATATTTTGGCTACAAACTGTGTCGGATAACCCAGTCATGACTGCAATATATCTGTCGGAGTGTGTCCTCACATGCACATTTCGGACCTTTACTCGTTTGAAGTCACTTTCACAAAGATCAGTACAAAGATCAGTCATCACAAAGCAATACAAGGTCATAAACAACACACATTCCGAGTTCCAAAGATACGACCTGGATAAAAAATTATTGAAACATATTGGACTTTACAATTTAATGATTTGCTTATTTGTTTGGTTAGAAAATCGAAAAACCCTTTGTGCCATCAGGGCCTTTGGGTTGCCGGATTACTGTGACTGATGGAGTTCCACTTCCGATTCCATTGAAAACTCTGAATCTACGCTTCAGTTCCGGACTCGGACTGGGACTGCTGCACACCTGAGAATACCCGGAATCAGAATCCCTACACTGCTTATCAGCTTGCAGGAAATGACCTGCAGATTTGGTCCACTGTTGCTCTTTCCTTGGGCTTCCACTCTTCCTGCTGTAACGAGGCTTCTGACTTGGCTTGGGTGACCCAGATTCTGCCTCTGAAGAGCTGCTACCTTCTCTTTCCACCACTACTTCGACGTTAGCTTTTCTCGTTTTCTTACTTCCATGGCTATCTTGACTGCTTTCGCTCTTTTGGGGCTTGTTCTTTCCAAGCTTTTCAAACCTGAATGATCCTGTAGCCTTCTGTTCGCACATACGATCAGCAATTCTGTTGGAACCAAATTCCACAACTGCAAAGTTTTCCGCGCCAATTTCTGGGTGGAGCTTTGAGTGGGCCTTTATTTCTAGCGGGATAGCGCGCTTCGGTTGAAACACACGAATCCTGACAATGTCTCCAAACGTCTTGACGGTGTTTTCAATCTCTTCCAAGGTAGTCGCGTCGTCCAAACCCAGAACAAGCACAGAGCGCATACCGCAGCTGTAGTCGATCTTTGGAGGTGGAGCCAGGCGGCGTAGCTTCGTGCCGTCGGCGTTCAAGGACATCTTCTCCGATGTCTCCACCGCCTTCTTGATCAACTCGTGGTCTTTGCTCAAAGCCTTGATCTTTCTCAAAGAAGCGATGAGTTTCAAGTTCACGTATCCTTCTTTGTTCCTCGTTATGTGCTTCATCAGGAAGGCGTCACGAAGAAGGTTTTCGTCGCTAAAGTAATACTCCAGTTGCTCGACTATCTTCTCCACCGCTGAAACATCGCTCTCTGCTCTGTTCTTTGGAAGCAACTCGTCTAACGGTGTCTCGTAGCCGTCGTCTGAGTCCGTATCGCAAACGACAGCAGCCGTTGTCGTTATGTACGCAGTTGGGCGACCTTGAGTCATGAAGGAGGATGAAATGCCTTCAGCAGGAGAACTGTCGATCAACACGGGAGCTACAACAGCCATTTCAAGTACAGCAAATTCTTCTACGTTGCACACTTGGTACAGCAAAAGGATTACTTCAAGGCGGGTATATGACCTCCTTGAGCAGCTGAAATGCCTTTTTATAAGATGGTCATGACGTCATGAGGAAATTACGGAAGTGGGTAAACATGCCGGAAAATGGCTTCCTGACTGCAACGCAGATACTACCCGGTGTACAAGATGATAGCAGTTGATTATCCTCCTTGGCGCATCTGTGCAAGATTATATCGGATTGATTGCAACTGAATTACAGCGTCTTCTTCAGATGACTACCAAGACTTCCTCTAATCCGTTTGTAGTTGGAATAGGAGGGTATGTCACAGCTACAAACATACTAGTATGTGTGTGCTTCCCGTTTGTTTCCGCGGTTTCCATCAGCTTCCGGAATTTCCTACATTTCAATTGGTGTAAGGTCATAGAACAAAGGTTGCAAAACACAATTTTTAAGCTAATTTTGTGTGTACCTAATTAACCAGCAACGCTGTGCAATAATATTGGTCTTTACCCTTTACCACTCACTCGTAGAAGGAAGTTCAAGAATGATGCAATGATTGTTGTTCTTGTGGGGTCCCCACTGCCTGGTGTAGATAATCATGAGGTTATGCACCTGATCTTAGCTCTCCTTCTGTGAGTGGTATCTTGCTGCTTCAGCTATACAGCACAAACCAAGATGCCACGAATTGAATGTCCTTGTAAAGTATGAAGTGCTATTGCTTGCATTTCATCTCAATAGTCTGAGAGATTTTGGAGAAGCACTGACTTGCAAGTGCTTGCAGCTAGAGAATATTTTGATGTTTTCTCAATTTTAAAGAATGAGAAATAGAATGTATTGATTTTTGTCAATTTTAGTTGATAGTCTTCTTGGAAATCAATTTTGTCTAAGTACAGCAACCCCTCTCCCCCAAACTGACCCCCCCCCCCCCCCCCCCAAACTGACCCCAGTAATATGGAATCCTCCCTGAACTGGATGCATTTTCAAGTCTTTTGCAATATGTTTGATGTACAGGAAGAACCTCGCAGTGATCCTGAAATCTCCTTGAACTCAACATGTTTATTGGTCCAAATGTGTTCCCTATGGTATATTGAGGAATAGCAGCAAACGTGTTCCCCATCCTATAGGAGTGTAGTCGATTTCACTGTACAGCATTCAACAAGTGACGCAATGTGTGCAGGATGTTGCGGGTCAACCTGATTGGACCACTCACTCCAGACATCATGTGAAGCTCATCATGTGATGTAGTCACATGGTGATGATCATGCGATCTGGTAGTGTGTACAAAACAACAATAGTAAATTAACCAGTAAATTGAGTTTAAATTGTATGTTTATGTAAATCAGAAGTCTCGTGGAGAGATCCAATCTCACCTACAAATGGTGGCGAGAGCGGCGCTGGTTATGCGAGACTAGTATTTCAGTTGCAAAGTGTAAAATACCATTGAACATAAGAACCTATACTATTAAAACACGACATAGGGTTACGTGTGTGTGTGTGTGTGTGTGTGTGTGTGTGTGTGTGTGTGTGTGTGTGTGTGTGACAGTGTGTGTGGTTTGCCAATTAATTTCTTTCTAGTTCACATCACATTTATGTGCTCTGGTAGTCTGGAGTTGCTGACCCAATCTCGGTTAGCCATTTTTGGAGACCTATGATGACATCATAAGAATTGAGGGCTGGCATCACTAGACTAAGGCCTTGGTCCAATGTGCACTGACACACTTGGTGTATTTGTACATTTGAACAGAACACCCTTGGGATTAATGGTATTTTTACTTAAGGGTTTTTCCAGATTAGTGAGGCTTTGCGTGTGTGGGAAATGCCAATATGAGACTTAAAACACACTCAGTTTAGGACATTTCAGGTTCCCAGGGGTTCAGTTCGGAGAGGTTTCACTGTAGAAAGATAGCAATTGTAATAGTCTATGTATAAACTAATTATTAATGTGGTTATATTTCCTTGTGTGGGTATGTGGGTGTGTCAGTGTGTGGGTGTGTGGGTGTGTGGTGAATTGGGAGCCTTAGTAGTAACCTCTGGTCAATGGTCGACCCAATTTGAATGAGTTATATCAATATTATTAAGGGTGTATAAAAACCATTAAAAAAAATGGAAAAAGGATGTATAGGATTGACACAGGATCGTGCAAAAGCCATTATCAAATAGGATTCTCCAAAAACACTTGGAACAAGGATAAGTTGCAAAACCAGTACAGGGCTAGGTGGGCAACGGGCAAGACAGGCATAGGGCTATACATACATGAGGCTAGATGGGTATAGGGCTAGACAGAGTTTAGTTGGACTGAGTGCACACTGTGCAAATTCCTACATCCCACATGTGCAGCACATTATACAGTACATATGTGCTGCGGGATGTAGGAATTTGTGTTTTGCACATGTCAGAGTGCAGGTGATCCTTAACCTTGTTATAGTCATTACTCGGTTTTGATTCATATCAAAAACGATATGTTACACCTTGTATGATTGTTTGCAGCTGTTTATATCACATAATTAGTATGAAACAAAGCGTAAATTTTTACTCATTTAAAATATTGTTAGATGACTAGACAGAACACCTAAATTAATAGATTCAAAAAATTGCTAAAAGATCATGGTTAGTTTCTGAGCTGATGTAACTACTGCAGATATTGGGTGAATGGTCATGTGTCTTGATGGCATGTAACCTAGTCATGTGACTCCAGCCAGCAGGCTGACTGGCTGTCAGGCAGGATTACATGTCATCCTGTTGGAGT